>PVKM010034733.1:0-15460 GCA_004027735.1 Carollia perspicillata
TTGAAATGTATCACTTGATCTAAGGGTCTAAAGCAGACATCAATCTCCTTCTGCTCTCCTCCACTCAAAAAGACACCCCTCCCCCCCAGAACACACAAAAAAGCTAAATTCAGCCTGGCTGGCATGGCTCAGCGGGTTGAGTGCGGGCCTGCAGACCGAAGGGTCTCCGGTTCGATTCCCAGTCGGGGCACATACCTGGGCTGTGAGCCAGGTCCCCAGTTGGGGGCGTGTGAGAGGCAACCGATCAATGTTTCTCTGACACATGAATGTTTCTTTCCTTCTCTTTCTCCCTCCCTTCCCCTCTCTCTACAAAAAAAAAAAAATAAACTAAAACCTTAAAAAAAAAAAGCGCTAAATTCTCACCTGGAACACAAGTACAGCAGTCCAACTTCGGGGAGGTCTGACATGGGCCAGGAGGACACTCAGGGGAGATGCAGGACACATTCCCAGCCTGAGGATGTGGGAGACCGTGGTGGGCGGGGCCGGGGAGGAGAACCAGGCGTTCTTCTGGCCTATCCAGAACCAGCTCTCTCCCCACCCACCTCACATCACAGCTCGAGTTTCCTGTCCAACGCAGAGGCCTCCTAAAGAAAGCCTGAGGAAGCCTTCCCAGACCTTTAAATGCCACCATGGTCACAGCAGGGATGGTCTGGGGGGACCCCGTGTCTACAGCTCATTATGGGGTGGTTAGCACATCTCCTTTTCCGGAGACTGCTGCTTCCCGGTGGAAACCATGCCCCTCGCCTCCCACAGCACCCCCTTCGACAGTGTGGGGATGCTCTGGGAGGTGCCGGGAAGTGTGGGACAGAGGCTGCTCCACCAGGGACACCTGCCAGCACGTCTGAGATTGGAACCAAGTGACTACATTAGCTATTCAAAGAATCAAATTTTAAAACTTGAAGGTAAGCCCAAAAAGCCCCTGGCTTTGGAGCCAGCCAGCCCCGACTTCCAGGGTCTGCTCCTCCACTAACGAGCCAAGTGACTTGGCAAAGCGCGTCACCCCTCTGAGCCTCGGTCTCCCCACCTACCAGGGGATGCCGAGGATTACATGGGAGGAGACCACCCACAAAAGTGCTTGGCCACTGAGGGTGTGGCACCCAGGAAGAGCTCGACAATGGGTGTGGTCACTGTCTACATGTTCCACCCCCCAATCTCACACCGCAGCTTGGTCATCACTGCCAGACCCAGGGCTGCTTTTAAAGATGGTCAGAGAGGGGCAGTGAGGGTTGGTGGACAAAGTCCAGGCTTTGGATGCAGACAGGCCTCAGTTCAAATCCCACCTCTGCTCCGTCCCAGCCCCGGTCTTCTCATCTGTAGAACAGGGACAATAAAGCTGACCCTGAAGGGCTGGCAGGAGCCTCAGGGGAGGCACCAGGTGAAAAGCACCAAGGCCCATGCCTGGTACACACTGGGTGTTCATAATCAAATCTGTGTGACTGTATCTGGCAGTGTCTGGCACACAGTAGGTGCTTCATAAGTATTCGTGGAGGAGTGAATATGCCTAGAGCAAAACACTCTTTACAAACCGAGTCCGGGAATGAGCCTTCTCCCTCCCAAACATGGATGCCTTCATTGTGCTGGCAAATATTTTGCCTGGAGAGAAAAACAGCCTCCCCGATGGGAAGTTTCCAAGGGACTTCCGTCCCCTTCCCTTCCTAGACAGATGGACCCTGTTTGCCTGTTGGCTCTTCTCTGCTCAGCAGAAGCCTCCCTGATTCCACAGACCTACAGGTTTCACATCCCCCCCACCCCGCCCCCTGGCTTTTAAATCCGACAGGTTCTGACCAAAATCGACAACCTGGGAACTCTCCCTCCATTCAGCCAGCTCACCTCTAACATCCTGTCTTCCCCCCTTCCTCTAAAACCCCCAAAGGTTAAGAAAACACCCGGGAGGTTTCAAGGCTTCGGGGAGCCTGTGATGCTCACCAGGCAGACACAGATGGTGCAGTTCTCCGTGGGAGGGGAAAACACGGCCCCTTCGGCTCTTATGACGCCACTGTGAAAACAGCCTTGGGAAGACAAACAGGAGCGGAGGAGGCATCAGACCTCTTCAAAGCAGAAGCAGCTTGCGGTCTCATTCCTTTTCCAAGCATAATGTGCCTGGAACCTTCTCTCACTGGACGGGGTGCCTCAGGGGTGGCAGATCCAGGTACCCAGGACTGCGTGGTCCCGAGACCCCTGGAGAACTACCGGGGGGCGTCCCCACAGGATGTTCCTGGAGGTTCTATGCATGCCTGATAAAACCACAGCTGTGGGAAGAGTGTGGCCTTTTACCCCATTTAGGCAGAAAAGACAGCCAGACAGCCCTGGGTTCAAAACCTGGCCTGCCTGTTCAGTCACCTGAGGGGCCTTGGACATGTCACTCAAACTCTCTGGGATTGAGTTGTCTTTACTGTAAAATGGAAATGCCACCATGTACCCTGCGGGGGACTTAGGACCCACAACCTCAGACATAAAGTACCCAGTACTTCTCATTTAGGGCTCAGTATGAAGTAAGGACACAGTAAAATGTCACGATTGTCATTCAGCAAGTCAGCGGGTGCCTTTTTATTCTCACTCGTAGGGAGACTTTTCGTCGCTGCTCGAAGTGTAGCAGCAACCGCAGCATCTTATCACCATAGCTATGCAGATGCTCGGCCCCCGCCCCCCACACTGAGCAAGAGTCTGCATCCTAACCGCAGGGAAGCGTGTGCGCAGGGTTTTGAGGAGCTCTGCTGAAGGACTTGTTAAGATTTGGGGTCTTTATCCTAACAGCAATGGGAAGCCAATGAAAAGAGTAGGCAGATTGTGGGAGAAAATCAGGAAAGGGGAAGAATTAACAAGCGACTACTCCTCTGGCTGTAGGTCGGGGCAAGGCCAGGGGGCTGCAGAGCAGAAACGCAGGAGCTCACAGGAGGAACGAAAGAGTGAGCGAAGCTCAGAAGGGATCCCCAGGAGATGAGAAGTTGCCCTTGAGGGAGATCACAGCACAGACCAGTGGCTCTCCACCAGCATCACCTGGGACCTTGTTAGAAATGCAAATTCCTGGCCCTCCCCCATACCTGCTGAATCAGAAGCTCTAGGGGTGGGGCCCAGGGGTCCCCCTTCAGGGGACTCTAAGGTATGAGAAAGTTGGGGAAGAGACTTTCGGCTGCAGAAGGGCTGGGGAAGGGAAGAGGTGGGACCCCGTGGGCACTCACAGCCGCCCGGGGAACAGCTCCCACCTGCGCACGACGGACAGCACTCCTCGTCTCCGGAGGGGATGGGGTGGGAACAAGCAGCTTCACACGTCACCTTTTCACAGGTCACCTCCCCACCCTGGAAGCAGACGTTCTGATCACCACGAGGCCCCAGCACCAGACCAGGGCAGCCCCCAGGACCCTCACACCCACCTCGCACCAGCACTGGGAACACCCGGGCTCTGTCCAGTGGCTCCCCGACTCATACGTGGCTCCCAGGTGCCAGCAGGCAGAGGGCCCTGGTGCCGGCTGCAGGGCCGTGGGGCCTCGGGGCAAGGAAGGGGTAACCACCGCCTTGTCCTGGAGCTGTGAGGGAGGTCCGAGTGTCCCCAACAGGGGGACGCTAGGCACTGCTGTGGCCATCAGGGTGGACAGCAACCTCGTCGGGGCAGAAGGGGAAGCCGTTGGTAGTGCAGGGGCGGGAGATGGCAGGCAGGTGGTCCTGACTCCGGCTGGAGGCCCAGGAGCCCCGGAAGGAGGGCTGTGTCCAGAGGAGAGGGCAGGCCGGCCGGCCTCTGGGAGCAGCAGCAGCATCTTGGGCGGGGGCTGCAGGGGCTGCAGGGGCTGCAGGATGGCGGACGGGGCCAGCACGGCTTTCGGGAAAGCTGCAACAGAAGCGCAGGGCATCCTGAGGGAGGTCAGGCTGGGGGCCTGGACTCAGCTCCACCACCAGAGTCAATAAACGTCTCTGGGCCACTTGCTTCATCAGCATAACGAGTCAAATAGCACCAGTTCACCTCCGAAGTACGGGGGCTGTGGACACACACAATCACACAGATGGACTGAGGGAAAAGTACCAAGAGAGCAGGCCAAGGGGACAAGCGGGATGGTGTTCCTGCCCCCCACCCACGTGTGGCTTCCTGGGATGGGATGCTGAGGCCTGGGAGAACTTGCCATGGACTAGAAAGACCACCTTCCGTTTTCGTGTAATGTTAAACCTATATCTACACTGGTACAGTATGGCGGAGTGATCTGACACCACCGGCCAAAAGGGTCTGCCCCAGGGAGCCCAGGTTACTGGGGCTCCTATGTCACATGCGCATTTTTTTCCCCTTTTACCACGTGGAGGAAAGCAGAAGGGCTAGGAAAACAATGAAGTGATAAGGGAGAAAGAGTGGATAAAAAATGGAAGAAGGAACAAAGTGAAGCCTTGGAAATAAGAGAAATGAAAACAAGCGCGGGCGGAGAAAGAAGAGGGTCCAGCTCTGGGAGGGCGGGGCCTAGGGCCAGGGGCGGGGCCGGGAGCTGGGGGGTGGGGCTGGACGCTCACCTTCACAGGACACGCGGTCAGCTCGCAGCCTGAAGCCAGGCCTGCACGTGCACAGGAAGCTGCCCACGGTGTTGTGGCAGGAATGGTGACAGACTCGCCTCTCCTGCGGTCTCCGACATTCGTTAACATCTGCAGGAGAGCCTCGCTGTCTTGTCGGGGCTACCGAGCCTTTCTTCCATCATCCCTTAGACCAAATGGCTAAGGGAGTCTCCCTGCCCCGGGATGTGGACGTGACTCAGACGTCTGGCAGTGGCGCTAGTCCCCTTGGAAGGCTCCTCCCTCGGGGAGGCCCTCAGTGGATGCACCAGTGACTCACTCCCCACATCACTCAGCAATGATTAAGTGCTGGCAGGGATGAGCCTGTGGGGAATCTTATCTCCAAGCCTTCCACCATCCCAACTGTCGGGGGTCCCTGGTGTGGCCCCTTCTGAGGAAAAAGGAGTCTCAAAAACCACTGTGCTGCCCAGGGTAGGCTTCAGGACAAACACCACCCTCTGCTAGAACAAGGCCTTTTTTCAGGCCCATGGGACCCCACCTTCAACTCATGAGCCAAGTGCAAGACAAACATGCCAGTCCCTTTCTGGAAATTTCAGCTAATGGGCTGAGAAAACAGGGGTCTCCTTCTCAACCAGAGGCACTAAGGAAGACATAACGTGTTTTATTTACCAAGGAGAGCAAAGGCAGCCAAGAAAATGGGTGAGCAGAAAGGAATCCCGGGGTGTATCTGGGAGGAGGGGCAGAGAGACACATAATAGGATGAACATGGCACGTGGCCAGGAGGAGTCCAAGCCGGGTCCTTCATGTGGAGCCACGCCAACCCCAGTGAAAGGCAGACTGAGCAGGGACTTTAAGCGCTTACAGGCTCCAGGGCACTAGGAGGTCAAGACTGCAGACCTTTCCCTGTCCCTGGGCTTGGACCTGTCCATCTTCCAGACTGGCAGCCCAAGTGTGAAGGCAAGTGGGCCCTCCTGACCTTACCCACACAGGAGTGCCGGTTGCCGTGCAGGTGGAAGCCGGTTCTACAGGAACACCGGTAGCTGCCAATGCTGTTTTTACACCTCTGCTGACAGGGGGTCCCGAGGCACTCGTCAGTGTCTGGAAGGGAACCGACAAGGCCGGAGCTCTTTTGCCCGTGGAGTTGTGGAAATACGTGGTCCCCTCATATCTCTCATTGCCACCCCCCTGCCCCACGCAGAGCTGTGGGGGGCCATCATAACCCCTCTCTTCCTCACTGCCCACATGCGGTGGATCAACTCCTAAGTCCTCCCTGGACCAGCCTTCTCTTCACCTCCACTGCCATATCCCAGCCTGGGCCGCCTCTGTCTACTGTCTGGAGAAGAGCGACAGCCTTGTGCGTCGCCCTGCCTGTCCCTGAGACATCCTCTACACAGCCTGCGGCATGTCCCAACCAACAGGCACCTCTGATTGGGCTACCCGCCCTCTGTGGCTCCCACCAGGACCAATGCAGCCCCCCAGTTCACAAACCAGGGCTGCCTTTTTGACCTCCTTCCCTGCCCCTCACCTTTGCTGTGGCTTAAATTCTTGCTATGTTCCAAGCACCCCACACTCTGGGGCCTCCCCTTTGTCCATGGTCTCCAGTCTGCTCAGACTGCTTCTCCATCTTGTCTGGCTGGAAAACTCCTACTCATACCTCAAAACTCAGCTTCTATAGCACCTCTCCTGTCAATGCCCCCCTATGCCAGGATTTGGAATTGTGAAAAACTGGAAATAACCTCCGCGTTCACCAGTAAGAGAAGAGTTAGTAAACCATGGAACATTTGCACTGCAGACTACCAGGCGGCACTTAAAAGAACAAAGCAGGTCTGTCGACCCCAAGGAAAGATCTTCAAGACAGACTGTTGAGCAGGGAAAGGCATATAGAGGAAGGACTGGATTCCAATCCCAGCTCTGCCAGGATCTTGGGCAAGTCATTTCATTTCTCTAGGCCCCCAGTGTTCCTCTAAGGAAAATGGAAATAAACAGTACCAACTTCACAGGATAATTTTGAGGGTGAAACAAGAGAATGCATGTGTAATGCTTAGCACAGTGCCCAGACACAGCAGTTCAGGACTGTGAGCTGCTTGCCTCTTATTGCCATTTCTCTGTGTGTGTGCATGTGCTGGGGAGAGGCAGCCAGGCACTCGGGTGCTGTGGTGAATCGTGTTCCACAGATTCCTATGTCAAAGCCATAACCTCCCATGGGACAGTGTTAGGAGGTGAGCCTTTGGGAGGTAACCAGGTTTTGACGAGGTCTGGAGGGCAGGGCCCTCACCATGGGATCGGTGCCCTTAGAAGAAGAGACACCAAGGGTCTTGCTCACTCTCTCTGCCATCTGCAAGCCAGGGAGAGGGCGCTCACCAGGAACGCAGCAGATCGGCACCTTGAACTTGAACTTGCAGCCTCCAGAACCATGATATGTTCCTGCTAAGTTGTTGGTATTTTGCTATAGCAGCTTGAGCTAAGACATCCGAGTTATTCTCTAGGGAGAGCAGAGTGCAGGAACGGAAGAGAGGGCTCGGAGCTAGCAACTTGTAACACCTTTTTTACAATCGATGGAAATGTCAAACACACAGAAAATACTACTGCAATATCAAGGGGGAACTTTCGGCTTCGCTGCCTTGTTCACGCGCGTTTCCTTCCCTAACTTCTGTAGAGAAAAGCCATCTGAAGAGAATGAGTAATTATTTTTAAAAATCGCTCTCGTCCTGCTCCTTTAGGAAGAGCAATGTCTTCTCTTCCCTGCGTCCCACAGCACTGACGGTCCCAACCTCGTTGCTTTGCTCCCCACCAGACTGGGGCAGCTGGAGAGCCGGATGCCTCCTGACTGGCCCTGGGTCTCCAGAGCCTGGCCCAGCAGGGCCTGCAGGACCACAGGGTCCACAGCAGAGCCCAGCAGCGGTGGTGACAGCATCATCATCACCCATTCCACCCGAGCCGCTCACCTTGGCAGCTGTGGCGGTCGGCAGACAGCTGCATGCCCGGCCCGCACTCGCACACAAACCCACCTTCCGTGTTCACGCACTGGCCCTCACAGGAGGAGCTCAGGCATTCATCGACGTCTGGGAAGAGAGAAGAGACCCTTGCACAACCCACTCTCATCACAGTTGGGGTTCAGGGAGAAAACACCCCACGTGGACCCCATGTCCACACCTGCCTGCCCCACCCCACCATGGGCAGAAAGACCAGGCACCAGGAAAGTCATTGGACGATGGGGGCAGCCCCAGAAAGAGGCCGAGGGGCCAGGCCCCTCCTCTTTGACCTATGCAGACGGATGATCAAAAGGATGCTACATCCCACCCACAGGGCAACCCCATCAGGGCAGGGGGAATGGGCAGGAAGGCTGAGTAAAGCCCCATAAATGTTCACAGAGTGCTGCCTGTGCATAGCAGGAATGGAGGGGAGACAGTGGGGACACAAATGGGACTGAGATACAGGGCTGACTCTCCAGACGGTTACAGTCTGATACGGGAGGAGCCAGGACACACACCCACGAGACGCATGGCCGGGTGATATGGGCCCCACCGGGGAACGCCCTGCCACAGCAGGAGTGTGCTGGAGGAGAGATGGGCTGAGAGGACCAGGGGGTTTCAGGGTGAGGGGCCGTCAAGTGGAGGGAGTCTGAGGAAGTTCCGGGAGCACAGGGAAGACGTGGGGTCCAGCCTGGCTGGACCGGGGCATCGGGAGGCAGGGCTGGAGAGCTGGGAAACACCAAGGACTCTGCAGAACTCCTGCCCAGGGTGGGGTGACTGGACACAAGGAGTGCTTTGGGGAGGTCCTGAGGGATGAGGGGGCTGGGAGACAGACCTCTGCACCCCTGTGGCATCCCTTCCTCATCCAGGACCCACGGCGGCTCTGGAGGACCCACAGGAGCAGCTCTGCCCACTCCTGTCTGCACCTGGGTCTCCCGCCCTCTGGCCCCGTGCCCTCAGGACACCTGCATTCTCACTCTGGGCTCTTCGGGAGCATGCCCACTGCTTCTAAGAAGCCCACCCTGGCTAACCCCATCCCACTGGGCCGCCTCAGGCTGTGGCCAGTGACCCTGCCCTGCACTTGCTTCGCCATCATTCTCTGCGTTTTCCTTGGCCCAGTTTGCCTCTGCAGCACGAAGTGTGGGCAGAAACTACTCCCCATGAAAGACATTCAGGGGAAGATGAATGACTTCATCCTCCTGAAGGGGATGGTGGGGCAAGCAGCCCCAGCAGCAAGACTGTCTCGTGAGACGCTCCGACCCACCGGGTCATCTGGGAACGATCAGAGATGCCGCCAAGAAGCTCTTTATTGCGGCATTATTGACAGCGGCGAAACACAGCAGGCAAACTCGGTGACGGGGACCAGCGCTGGGTGCTCACAGCAGCCACACATGCAGCTGCTAAAAATTATGTCGTACGCACTATTTTGTGCTCCCCATGTAAAGTTTAGGGAGAAAAATATTGAACGAAAACTACAGACAAGAGGTGATCCCAATTTTATAAAACACCAATGTGCATGCTGAACACACACAATTGTATACACAGGATTACAAATACATACACACTCAAGGGAAAGGGTGGGAGAAATCTCATTTTTGTAATAAATATCTCTGGGCAGGGGCCTCTGGGACCCGGTGGGTTTCTCTTTCCCCTACTACCCTTCCTTTACAATACTTTCCAAATGTTCCAAAATGAGTCATCTGTTACTTCTGTATTCAGGGGGAGAACCATGATTTTTACCAAATCAAACCTCAGAAAGAGACGTTCCCCTCCCTGGAAAGATAAGCAAGAGACTGGTCAGAGTGGCCGTCTCTGGGGACGGGAACTGACTGCCAGCAGGAGCGTTTCAAAATCATGAACGAATACAATTCTGGGCTTTCGCTTCCCTCCTCTTCCCGGTGTCACTATCCCGAGGGAGCCTTCTGCAGCCCAGCCTCCCCCAGTCCCACCTTGCACATGCCCAGTTCCGGTCCCATGCTGTCTGTGTGTAATACACTCTTACTGTCCCCGCCCCCAGCTCAGTTCCCGCCCAAAAGAGGGGCGGTGTAAATATTTGGGAAATAGCGGGAGTGTCCCATGGCTTCGGTTAGCCTGCCTCCCTGCCCACTCTCAAAGAGCAGAGCTCATCCCAGCTCAGCTCTGGGGGCCACCCTGGCAGGAGGGTAGGGGACTTAATTCTTGCCCGCCCCTCCCCCATTGCTCCCAGGTCTCTCACCAGTACACCTGATGCCAACGGCAGTCTCTGTCATCGAGAAGCCCACAGGGCACACGCGGGCCACCTCCTGACAGCCGCCATGGTTACAGGTGAGGTCGCAGCCGTACTCTCCGCAGGGTCCATGGGCTTCTGAAACAGGCACCGCACACGTGAGCGGCACCGAGCCTCGGTCCCAGCCGCCCCCACCACACAGGGGCTCCTGAGTTCTGTTGGGAAGGTGCGTCTGGAGGCAAACAGGCCTGAGTTTCAGTCCAGCTCCGCCACTTACTAGCCACGTTATCCTGGGCGAGCCACTGACTTCTGTGCCTCAATGTCCTCACCGACACAACGGGACTAAGAATGCCTGCTACTCTGACAGGGCGGTGGGAAGATGATATGCGAGCCCAGTGTCTGGCACATGATCTCAGTGTGAACAGAGTTCTTCCCATGAGCCACTGCCCGCCCCCAGTTACCTGGGCAGGTGGCCCCTTGCTCTCCGTCCTGGCAGGAGCAGACATTGGGAGCGATGCAGATGCCACTCCCGCAGCCGAAGGAGCAGAGGGCTGGGAGGATAGAAATGCAGGTGAGCGGGGGAGGCTTGGGGCCCCCAGTCTGCCCCTCAGGCCAGTCCCAGGGAATGATCGCCCAGCCGGGGAGGGTTTTGGGGGCCCAGGGACAGGCACTTACGAAGGGTGCAGTGCCCGCTGCCCACGGAGGGGGCCCAGCCAGGGCAGCAGCCACTCCCAAACCCCGAGAGGCAGACGTGGGGGCCCAGCCGGCGTCTGCAAGAGAGGAGAGAATGCTTTCCACCTCAGATGGATCTGCAGAGGAGGGGGAGCCTCCCAACCCAGCCAGTCCGTCAGTCAACAGACAGTTCTTGAGACCCTCAGGACAGGCAGTGGGAAGTTTCCAAGGAAAAATGACCCTGACAGCCAGTCCTGGAGGCAGGACAGAGACAAAGGCACCAGTGTCCTACAGATCACTGCCGTAGGAACACAGAGCGGAGTGGCCAGGGGAAGGTGCCCTCCGAGGGGCCTCAGCGTGCTGCAGTGGATGAAGAGCCCAGGGCAGGCTACCTCAGGACCTTTGCACCTCCAGTGCCCTCTCAGGAAGGTCCCTCCTCGGACACACACCGGGTCATTCCCTCCTCTCACCCAGGTCTCCCTGCTCATGCCACCTTCTCAGAGGCTCTTCTCGCCCACCCTGACTTTGTTTCATTCTTTCCATGACACTCACTTCCCAGGACAATACATTACTTATTGACTTGTTGACTTTTTAAAAAGATTTTATTTATTTTTAGAGAGAGAAGAAGGGAAGGAGAAAGAGAGGGATAGAAACATCAATGTGTGGTTGCCTCTTGCATGTGCCCCGCCCCCCACTGGGGACATGGCCTATAACCCAGGCATGTGCCCTAGACTGGGAATCGAACTGGTGACCCTCTAATTTTCAAGCCTGAGCTCAATCCACTGAGCCACACCAGCCAGGGCTTAACCTGTTGATTTGTTCATTGTCTGTCTCCCCCACGATTCCTGGAGGACCAGGCTTCATCTTTTTGTTCACCTCCGCACCAAGAGCAGTACCTGGCACATAGTAGGTGCTCTGTACTTGGCAGTTGAGGGAAAGGTTGAGAAGGGAAGCCAGCAGAAGAGAAGAGGGAGGGCAGCCCTCGGGGGGCTAGACAGATGTTGTTCCCCAGGTGACATCTCTGGGGTGGGGTGGGGATGCCAGCGAGCTGCCCAGAAGAGAGAAAGGGAACCAGGAGCTGGGTGAGGGCCACCAGCACAGCCAACAGCCATTGAGCATCTTTCCCCCACCTTCAGGGGCACAGAGCAGCCCAAGAACCAGGTGATAACAGCATACATGTCACAACAGGACTGGCTACGGAGCCCAGAGTAGGGTCAGGTTTCCTGGAAGGCTGAGGTGGGGAAGAGGCTGGGGGTGGCTGGTGCGAGTGCAGGAGGACACGGGGGCAGAGGGAGCACGTGGTGGGGGCAGGGGGAGGTGGACAGGCCTGGAGGGAAGTGCACAGCATCCCTACAACCAGTTCTTTGTGACAGGCTGGGCAGGGGTGGCCCACAGGGCAGAAGAGGGCCAAGAACACCCTCCCACCTGTGCTCCACCTGTTTGGAGGATGATGGGAACAGTCTGAGGGGAGGGGCTGAGGACATGGATGGAGGATGGACAAGACAGACCCACCCCGCCCTTGGGGGGAATAATCCATGCCAAGTGTGACATGCAGTCTGAAAGGGAAGCTCAGGGCACAGGGCAGCACAGAAACGACTGCAGAAAACAGCCCCTGGAGCCCCAGAGAGCCTGTTTACTCTCTGAAGTCATCACAGAAAAAGAGGAGGCCCTGGGGGTGGGGACTGACAGCGATGTTTCATCCACTGCCCTTGCTGGAGTGATTTTGTCAGCAGTGTAGGAAGGAAGAGCCGGCAGCTCCCGCTCCTCAGACCCAGCTCTGAAAGGGAGACGGATGCCACCAAAGTGGCAGATGTTAGAGTGCCAGGACGGGCCATGGCAGTGAGACAGGTGGCAGGAATGCTCTGAAATGCGCAGAGCCTGCTGGATCTAAGTAAGAACTGGCGGCGTCGGTGGAACGCACGTGCGAACGGTGGGACCACCCCCTGTGCACCCCCCTCTTCTTGGGCAGTGGCGGAGGGCCAGGGCGCCTGCTGACACTCCGCGTTCCCTCGCTCGGAGCATCATGCACACACGTGCTCGGCCCGCGGCAGCCCGGCTTCCGCCAGGAGGAGACCCGAGGGGAAGGCGGCATCCGTCGGGAAAGAGCAAAGGGACAAACACCCCACCCCCGCCCTCTCTCGCCCGTGCACGGAAACCGAAACATAACCTGGAAAGACCCTGGCGGTTCCAAGGTCCACAGCGTGCGCCGAGTGTGAACACAGGGAAAGCCCCCTCCCGGGAGCGGCTGGCGCCGTGGGGAGCCAGCCCCTGCCAAGGCAGAGGCACCAGCACGTTTTCAAGCGAAGCCAGCCAATCTGGAGACCAGGTGGCACATCCTGGGCTCCCTTCGCCCCAGGTCTACGCTGCAGAACGACTCCGATGGGCTCATCCAGCGCCTGGGTCTCTGTTCTTCCCTCGACGTCCCAGCCAAGACAGCCCCGGACAGGGGCACAGAAGATGCACCCGTCCAGAGGCACATGCTGCAGGCTCTTTGTCCGTCTCCCCTGGGATGCGCCCGCGCGGACGGAGCCCCAGAGGGGAGCCCCTATTTGCAGCTGCCAGAGGCACTGAGCGCCCCTCCGTGCCTCCCCTCTCCACACCGACAGCGCCCGCGGCAGGACAGGAGAGGGTCTCCGGTGCTTACCTCTCCGATGAGAAGTGCCCAGGAGGCTTCCTCCCAGTGTAGCCGCGGGATGGGGCCCCCGGCAGCAGGAGCGCGACACAGGCAGCCCGGAGGAACAGTCCGGCCCACATGACCGGCAGCGGTGCGTCCCCCCAGCTCGGCTGGGCTCCTGCACTGCGCTCGGGGGAGGGGGCTACCGGCCCTCGCCCCTCCTCCTGGCGCCGCGGGGAGCGAACCAGCGAGCCCCGAGCTGGCACGCAGAGCCGAGCAGGGGGGCTGGGGACGCCAAGAGGAGGGGCTGGGGGCCCGCAAGGGGACGCTGCGCAAGGCTGGGGGGTCTCTGGCACCTCGGAGGGAAACACACAAAAGGCAGTGACTCCCGCCTGCCGGTGGCCTCCAGGGTAGAAGGCTCGGAGGCCCGGGAGGGGTCAAAGATCAGGGACCCCTGAGGGCGGGGTTTAGCCCTCGGCCCCCACCCCCTGCCCGGGTTTGGGAGTCAGCTTCCTGAGAAGGGCTGTGGGCGTCAGACTGAGGCCCGGGAAGGGAAGAGACTTCGGGAACAAGGCTGGCGCTGGAGGCTGCGTGTCCCAGGCATTGCTGGTCTCGGTGGAGCCCAAGACGCCTGTGTCGTCCGAAGGTGGGAAGTGTGGAAATCCGTGCCCAGGACTCTGGGTCCTTTCACTGCTGGGCAGTCTACACCCTAACCCTTGGTGAGTGAGTCAGAGGGTCCATCTGCTCCCTGGTCAGGGAGAACTAACAGGTGTTGAACCCACAGGCTCCTCTTTGCCCCCTTCTGCAGCTGCCCCAGGCCAGTCAGAGAGTGGTAGGCAGGCAAGGAAGTGGTAAGCAGGTGGTGTGGCTGGGTAGGATCATCCCGCTGGGAGAGAGCCCAAAAGATGACCAGAAAGCTGAAATTCTGCCGTCTGCTGTGTGTGGGAATCTACCCTAGCCACCGGTCCCAATTAATCAAGGCTTGCTTAAACACTTCCAGGGATAAGGACCTCACTACCTGTCAAAAGGGAGACCAACCCAGTCATGAGTAACTGCCTTTGTTAGGAAGCGCTTTTACTTCCCACCTAAGTAACCCGTCCCCCCGTTCCTGCCTCTGCAGGTGCCTGCCCCCGGCTACCTCAGCCTGTCACTGAGGTCCTCAACATCCGTGACCACAAATGAACACGGGGTGCCGACAGCAGCCTGCATTCTTGCATTCTTCCTTTCAGACACCACGTTTATTAACTCATCCTACTACCACTTGGCTTTTGGGACAACCCCTGATGCTGGTGGTTCATAACACAGAGTTTACCATAAAGGAGAACCTCCGGCATGGTCGTGTCTTCATGTTGTTGTTTATTAAACACAAGCCACCAAGCTGACCACCCTCCCTGAACCCACGTGGTTGGATTTTTGCAGAAGTTCGAATTCAGGCTGGTTATCTCACTTTGTTAGTTTTGATCCATCTTCTACGCTAAGCAGTAACTTCTCACCAAGTAGGTTGCAAAAATATTCTGTATCCTAAATTGAATGCAGCATCCATATTTAGGTCCCTCCTGAGTCTGGCAGGCCTTCAGAATCCTAGGACACCTTCCCTCTGTGCGTCAGAGGCCGGAAGGCGCCGCCTCTCCCTCCACTGCCCACACTGCCTTCTTCCCCAAGACTTACAGAGCGCTTCCATGCCCGCCTTCAGTGACCACGTAGCCGCAAAGCTAGCTCTGAATCATTCAATAGTGAAGATCATGGGTAGAGCCCTTCTCTCAGTCGGGCCCACAAAATCCATCACAACACTGCCCTTATTCCTGCCTAGGCCACCCCTCAGTGTCAAACAGGTGCTCCACCCTGGCCCCGGAAGTCACCCACAAATTCTCCTATTTACACAGGACCCACATTTCCTTCTACACGCCTGTCACCCCTCGTTCCAGCTCCTCCCACACTCCAGCCCGCCTGAGCCCCACGGCTTCATGTATGTAGCCCGGCCCCTGCACCGCACCCCTTACCCGGGTCTGTCCCGTAGCGATCTCCTGCTCCAAGAAAATCTTCATCCACCCTCAGGAGCTCAGGGTATCTGAGATGTGGCGAATTCCTACTGGCGCATTTCGAAACCACCCTCGGAACAGCCCTGGCATCTCGGTTCCCCAGCTTCCTTGTCCTTACAGCATTCAGCTTGCTCCTCCTAACAGTTTGTTCCTTCAGTTTACTTCTTTTTTCTTTCTCCTGTCTTCTGGCTTGCTTGGCCCAAGGCTCAGAGTTTGGCCCCCAAGGGTCTCTAACTTAACATGGGTCATCTTCAAAGACTGGTTAGGGCACGTCCCTTAGTTCTGCTTCTTCAGTGTTGCCTCCCCACTCCTGTGGCCTGTGGCTGCTGAGTAAGGAAAGGGACCCTCCTCGGAGGGCGGAGGATCCAAGTCGCTGGCTGCAGAGAGGCCTCTCCGGCTTGTGACCCTTCCAAACGGTCATGGGGATGAGTCAGTGTTTTTTCTGTCCTCCCCAAGGTCCATGCTTGCAGAG
>PVKM010034734.1:0-15456 GCA_004027735.1 Carollia perspicillata
CCTGTTGCTGTGAAACAGGAAAATGGATTCTGTGGACAACTAGCAGACATTGTCTCAGAGCTCAGTTTCAGAAAGCCGACACCGATGAGGGGCTGTGTGGAATGGCAGAACGGGCCTGGTTACTCACTCTAGTTTACCAAGAGACTTGCAGCATGATCTTGGCCCAAGCCTAACTCCTTGCCCCTCAGTTTCCTTAGCATGAAGGAAGACCTGGGACTGATGAGTTCCGGGGTTCCTTCCAGCAATGGGAAGCCCCCTTGACTACCTCATCTCACATGTTGTCTCTCTTCCCCTAAAGCATCTCTTGTGCATCTGATGGCATGCAACTCATGCAGTTTTATTATGAGCTTTTATTCCACTTCATGAAACTATGAGCTTTAGAAAGGAACAAGTACATCTTTCTGCCCCCCACAGCACTTTGCAGCTATCGGAAGACCAAAAAATATTTATGGGTTGGTTGATTGGTTGGTTGATAAATGTGAATCGTTTGCCACTCATTGGAAAAAGAAACTATGAATCCAAAATACTGCAGAATGGTTTTCTTTGGGGGTGAAGCAGAACTGAGAGTAACCTTGAAGGCCTTTTCCATGCTCACATTTTGTGTTTCTGTGACTCAGCAGCTCTTAAGTTGGGAGGAATCCCATTTTTGTTCCCTTTAGTGTCATTCCCTCTAGAAGTTCTGTTATCAACAAGTTGAACTTCTGGATAAATGTTTTCACCTCTCCAGTAGCTTCTGCAAGGCTTTAATACATATTAAACTTTAAAAGAAAACATTCTCACTTCTATGACTAGAGCTATCTTTTTAAACCCTTTAGTGTTTCAGGCAAAGGGCTGTGTATCACAGATTATTAACATGCAGGACCATTGCTCCTAAGGGTGCGACCCAGGGCAAGCCTGTCCATCACAGTGCTGACCAGCTAAAGTTCACCTAAAGCCTTCAGTCTGTCACCAAGGAGCAAGCTGGACACTGCTGTGGGGCTCTGAGAATCCTTCATTCTTACTGGGTCGGTGAAGATTCCACGTACAAATACAGACTCTGGCAGAGGACCAAATTCTGCCAGACCTTGCTGATCCCTTTGGGATTTTATACTGTGAACAGTGGGATGCTACAGAATGGTTCTAATGTGCTATTTGAATTTTGGAGGCATCACTCTGGCTGCAGGATGTCTCCCCAGGAATGCTATATAAGGAGTGGAGATGGAGTAGAGGAGGAGAGAGAACAGATGCAGGGACACCAGTGAGGAGCTTGTCACAACAGACTGGACAAGAGGACAGGTGGCTTTAATTGGGACAGAGAGAGAGTAAATGGATTCAAGAGTAATTTAAGAAGTAGAATCAAAAGGTCTCGATGGTGATTTGATCTTGGGAGGAAGGGAAGGGAAGAGTTGAAGGTGATAGGTTTCCGGCTGCTGCAGTCGGGTGGGCAATGGTGTCATTACTGAGATGGGAAAGACTAGAGCAGGACGAGGGAGGGGAAGTGCAGGGTGGACAGAAGAGGTTAGGACTGGAGTTCTGTGTACGTGAGAGACATGTTCAGGACAGCTATGTCTTAGAGAGGAGGCTGAATTGGAGCAATACATTTTGCAGTGATCAGCTTTGGATGGTAACTGATGTCATGTCCTGGAAGAGGACCCTGGGAAACTTGAATAATTCAAAGGTGAGGTAGAGTGGGTCAGCCCCTCACAGGAGGCTGAGGAGGAGCAATCAGAGACGAGAGAAGCATGGTGTCATAGAAGACAAAGAAAAGGACCGTTTCAAAATAGGGGAGTGCTTGACGGAGGGAATACGGCAGAGGGGCAAATAAACAGCTGTTCTGAAAATGCTTTGACCAAAGCCCTGAAGGCAAGACACGGTGCAAACCAAGCATCTACAGAATGCCCCCATGAACCTTGCACTTCCCCAGCTCCCTCTTTTGTAAAATGGGGTAGCAATAGAGTTGTTTTGAGAACTTTATGACATGTTTGCAAAAATACTGAGCAGAGCACTGGTGCCGAGTAGGCGTACGGTAAATGTTAGCTAACATAAAAATGAGCAATGGAATATGGTCCCCATTGGACTTGCTTGGACTGAACTGGGTGTGCGTAAAGCAGCCGAGAGCTCTGCTCCAGCCCGTGAGGCTTGGCGAAGGGCCTGTTTGTCCCTCCTCTTTCCCTTTTACTGCGTCTGCAGGGTTGGATCATGGTGTACTGGTGGGTATATTTGTCTTGCCATGGGAAAATCGAAGCACAGAGGTGAAAGCCATCTGAAAAGTGCTCCCCTTGCAGACAGCAGCTGTGGGACCTGAGGTGGGTGCTGCAGAGAAATTAGCGTGAAGTCCAGGTTTGGGTTAGTTACTGTGATTCTCTGCGTGAGAACCTAGATGGACACAAACCCTTCGCCAAAGATGCTTCCGGGTAGAATCACTCACTCTTCAAGCCACAGGGGCGGTGAATCCTAAGGGGAGTCAACTAGGGACTCAGGATCAGAATTCAATAGTTGGGACTTAAACAAACAAACAAACAAACAAACAAACAAACAAACAAACAAGTGTTGCTCTTTCTCTGAGCTGTAGTGGAAATGCCCATGTTGTTAGAAGGACGAGCTTCCTGTGTGGCACCCTCGTGTCAGCATTGCTGTCTTTGAAAATCTTCCAAGGGGAGTGAGTTTCTCCCTGAGTTTCTGTAGGAAATGCCTTTATTCATTATTTGTGACAGACATCGTTGCCATCCTGAGGACTTAACCACGCGTCTTATGTTAATTCCCATGAGTTCTGTCCTGTGAGACACATGTTCCTTGAAGGCAGGACTGGGTCTTGATCATCTCTGCGTCTGTCCTCCAGCAAGTCTGTGTTGTAGAAGCAGCTTAATGAATTGCTGAACTAAGTGAACGCAGAGAACCTGCATAGGCTTATCAGGTCCAAAACATTTGGTTCTTCTGAATCTACGTCTTTGTTCCTACTTTGTAACCTAAAATAGATGCTACCTTTGATGCCAAATCATCATACATAAAATTTAGTGCTGACAGACTGGGAGAGAGACTCTGAAAAAGAAGTGAAATGTGAGTATCTATGATGAGCACTTCTTTATAGTTTAGAAATACAGATACCTTTTCCCAGTGAAAGATCATCTACTCTCTGGCACAGTTTTCTTTGATTTTGTCTAAATTCTTTTTCCCTGTCGTTAGTGAGGCTTAGTGCTATTTTGATCAAAAGTCCAGTGGCTTGATTTGCTTGTTTCTGGAGTGAAGGGTTTAACTGCGGGCGCGCAGCCCCACTGCTTTCTCTCTTCTTGCTCAGTGTCGGTCACTTAAGAAGATTCCTTTCCTCTGCTTCCCCCTCTCCAGCTTCCCTACATCATCATTCTCGTGTTTCTCCTCTTGCTTGTACTCTATTTTACTTTAGTTTTTCTCATTTCCAGTATTTTCCTTTGATTTTGTTGTTGTTCCCTTCAAAAAAAATGGTCCCTCTATTAGAAAAAGTGCCAAGATGTGTCCAGAAGCAGACAGACATAAAGTGCTGACTGCTAAGGCGAAAGCTCGGCTAATTTGAAGGGCAGGATTAGCCACGGTGGTCAGTAATGCAAGGATGTATTTTATCATCACCACACAAACCCCGTTGTCCTTTTAGTTGACTTCCTATTAATTAAGTCCAGATAAGCTTTCAAAAAGCAGACCATTCATCGGAGTAACACAACCATTTCATCTTCATGCTTCATGTCTGATTGAGTCCGTAACAGCTTGATGTCGCTTGCTGTCCTTCCATTTTTAGAATGTGAGAAGTAAGTATTAGTTAGCAAAGTTCAGATGACAACACAAAAGATACAACTGCCTTCGAGGCAGGTTTTTTTGGTTTTTCCTGTTGTGAGATTTCGTGATTTTTAACTCCCCAGAGATGCCAGTGTCACCTTGACCTCTCTTGTGAGGTGACATGTATAGGTTCAGACTCAGTTCGCCGGGGTTCCTTTTTGCGGAATTCTTGTTTTTCCTTCGGGATTCTATTGGAGCTAAATTGGCCACTTTAACAGCTACACATGTTTTTCTTTTCTGCTTGGAGAATATGTCTAAGCTCTGCCTCACTCAGCTTCAGACCGGCTCACTCATCTGGTTTCCTTGGTTTCTGTCCTACTGATATCTACCTGGATTTGTCCACCTTTCCTAGCTTTTCTGGATGGGTGCCCATCTGGGTGGTTTGCCTGGCTTTTTGACTTGGTGTGTCCCTAAGGCCCTTTTTCTCCTCTCTGTGTCATGCAACCTCCCGCCCCTCACCCAGGTTCCTAATTACTACAACTCTTGCTGGCCTGGATCCATTGCCTCAGAGTCCCACTTGTTGGGAGCAGAGGGAAGCCCAACTCCACCATCAATCTTGGAATGAGAATACCTCACTTGAAAAGTAGTTGCAGTTAGTGGGGAAGAGCACAGGCTCTGGAGCCAGACTCCCTGGGCTCCATCCCCCGGTCCGCCACTTATGAGCTGTGTGATCGTGGGCAAATTACTTACCCTCTCTTGCCCAGTTTTATCATCTGCACGGTGGAGCTAATGGTCGTCTGTACCTTTCATGGTTGATATGAGAAGTAAACAAGTAGGCCATACGATGAGCTCATAACAGTATGTTTGCTATATAGTAAGCTTGGCTGGTCCGATGGTAGTGGATTACCAGAACTCAACTGAAGTTGGCGTCGCTGTATAGCAAACGCAGTATAGGGGTAACTAGGAAATGGAGGCCCACATTCACTGAATTCTGGCATTGCCCCAAAGGAAGGCAGATGTGTTAGACAAAGGTTTATCAAAAGGAGTTAGTTCCACAAGTTTACCATGAGAAATTCTTGTGCTCACATTTGGATGAAAATATAAACACATTTTAGATGATTTGGATGACTCTGCATAGATGGGCAAGCCATGTGGTTGGGCAGCCTGTGTTTGTGTTGTGTTGGTGATCACCTTCCCCCACAGCAGAGGCCGTGACATTGAGACAGGCCATGGGAAGGCAGTTCTGGCCTTGGCTCTTGGAGGGCGGAGCAGTGGGAATGGAGTTCCTGGTGGCACGTGTGGCCTGAGCCCGCCAGGCTGTCGGGTCGGCTCTGGGGCAGTTGGTGCAGTAGCCAGACAGAGTCTCTAACCCGGTGGTGTCAGTTTAGATTCTATTGAGATTCCATTTAATTTTTAATTTGTTTTGGTTTTCTAGTCATGTGAAAGAGCTATCAGAATTAAAGGTTTTTACCTAGGTTTAGGGTTGTATTTTTAAGTAAAATTGTCATAAAAATAATTTATTAGTGCTAGAGCAAGGCTGTCAAACTCATTTTCACCGGGGACCACATCAGCCTCACAGTTGCCTTCAAAGGACCGAAATAATTTTAGGACTGTATAAATGTAACTACTCCTTAATTGTTAAGGAGTTGAAATTACGTTCGACCCTTTGAAGACAACCGCAAGGCTGATGTGGCCCCTGGTGAAAATGAGTTTGACACCCCTGAGCTAGAGGATCCTAAGAAACTTTATCGTATAAAAGTGGTCTGTGCATATATAGCTATTGTGTCGCTTAGCGATGGGATGCACCGAGAGCTGCATCATGAGGTGATTTCTTCACTGTGAGATCAGAGTGCACTGGCCCAAACCTAGATGCTGTTACTCACTGCACAACTAGGCTGGGTGGCACTCCTAGGCTGCAAACCTATACACATGTTATTGTACTGAATACTGTAGGCAATCATAACACAGTGATAAGTGCCTGTGTATTTCAACATATCTAAACATAGGAAAGGTACACTGAAAATATGGTGTCAAATATAAAAAGTGGTACACCTGCATAGGGCACTTCCCATGAATGGAGCTTGCAGGACCGGCTCTAGGTGAGTCAGTGAGTGAGTGGTGAATGAATGAGTACTATAATGTCCTTGGCCTGCTGTAACTACTGTAGACTTCATAAACAGTGTCCACTTAAGCTCCTCTAAATTCCTAAAAATATTTCTTCAGTAATAAATTAACAGCATACTGTGACTTTATACTTTGTAATCTTTTTAATTTTTAAAAGTTTTAAACTCTCTTATAATAACACAGCTTAAAACAAAAACACACTGTATAGCTATACAACAATATTTTCTTTATATCCTTATTCTATAAGCTTTTCCCTATTTAAAAAACTTTTTATTGTTTTTACTTTTAAACTTTTTGTGAAAAACTAAGACACAGACACACACATTAAGCTAACCTTACACAGGGTCAGAATCATCAATATCACTGTCTTCCACCTCCACATACTTTTTATTTTTTAAAGATTTTATTTATTTAATTTTTTAGAGAGAGGGGAACAGAGGGAGAAAGAGAAGGAAGGAAACATCAGTTGGTTGCCTCTCGTATGCCTGGCCCTCGACCCAGGCGTGTGCCCTGATGGAGGATGGAACTGGTGACTTTTAGGTTTTCAGGACGATGCCCAACCCACAGAGACATACCGGTCAGGGCTCTACCTCCACATCTTGTGCCCCGGGAAGGTCTTCAGGGGCAGTAACCCCTGTGGCTCTCTCATGTCCTCTGATAACAATGCTTTCTTCTGGAAAACCTCCTGTAGGACCTGCCTCTGAGGGTCTTTCTGAGGACTTGTCACTCACATTTCAAGTGTCACTCATATGTCCATGGTGGTTTGCTTGATTTGTTTCTTTTTTTTTCAATCATTGATTTGCTTGTAAGCGGATAATATACTGCAAACATTCTTCTCTGTTAATGACAGCCATGACTTTGCTAGTTAACAGGAATTTTTTAGCTCCATTGTAACCTTATGGGACCATTGTCATATATGTTGTCCATCATTGACAAAATGTCAGGCTTTCTAGAACTTGAGAAAGACTAGACCACTCCATGATTCCCAAATGCCAGTTCACAAATTGTGCTAGTCTGGAGATTTAAAAAAAGTTCCTTGGGGAACTTGTTAGAAATACGTATTCCTGGGCTGTATCCTGGAGTGGCTGAACTGAGCCTGGGGCAAATTTAAAAGTAACTTGATAATGGAATTTAAATATAATGATTTCTTTAGCATTTTATATTTTATTCATTTTAATAAACATTTAACTTTATTCCAAGAAGGGGTCCATAGTCTTCAGCTGACTGACGGGTCCATGGCACAAAATGGCTAAGAAGCCCTCCTGCGGGTACTATTCAGTAGGACCGTATTAAACATATTAGCTCAATTACCCTTTACCTGGCTCCAAATGTGTAAACCTGGCACCAGTCCTCACGAGAGTATATTATCATGGAAGATGAGTCATTAATTCAACAGTGAGCATCCCCGTGTGCCAGGCTCTGTGTGTTGCTGGCACTACATCATTTAGCAAGGTAGACACAGTCTCTACCTCAGAGAGTTTTCTTGGCTAACAGGCAAGGCACTCATTAAATAAGAACATTCATGATTGTATTGCCATGTGAGGCTCTCAGTGCCCCAGGAGAGGGACCTAGTATAGGGGGTCAGAACAGACTTCCCTGTAATGTACCCTAGAGTGTGACTAGGAGTAACTTGGGAGAGTAGGAGGTGGAGACAGAAGTTAGAGTAAGTGGGAAGATTGGAAGGAGAGGTGCACTTAGCTTGTCGTATGAACTGAAATGCAACCTTGTGAGCCAGGTGAAGAAGCTTAGACTTTTTCTTAAAGGCAATAGGAAGCTTTAAAGGAATTTTAAGCAGGGATTGCCTTTCAAAAATGTAGCTTGGAAAGAAGCAAGGGAGGCTTTTGTGGCACTAAGATGAAAAATGACTGCAGCTTCCTATTAAAACAAAGCCAAGGAAGAATATCCAAGTTATTCGTGTTTGATTTCTTTCTGGCTCTGTGTGAATGACTGGGTCTCGACTTTCAATTAGTTAGTCTATCATAAACTGCATTAAAATTTTGGAAGCATCTTTCTTAGAGTTAAGGCGTTCACCACAGTAGCTGTAGTTCTCTCTGAAGTCTGCTGCAGATGCTTCTGTGTGAACATGAAACCTCTCACATAAATCTTGGAACCGTATTTCTCCATAATGTTGACCATGGAGAAAGTGGATATTGTCTGGTTAGGTTCTCTTAGCGTACATTTGTTACATAGCATTGATGGCCTTTAGACTCCTACATTAAGAAGAAAATAAACTTATTATTAATAATGTACATCATTATTTTGCATTTAAATGTAGGCTCACTGGCTGTTTCTTCATAAGTAACTCATAAATGGGTTCAACGCTTTTTTGTCAGAAGGTAAACGCAAACCCATTTTGGTTGATGGCTAATTCAAGGCCATGCACAGTTAGACAACTCACAAAAGTGTTTGCATGGAAATGAGTCTTTAGGATAATCAGATTTTATTTCTAGTCTAATTGATGCTCAGAGCTTTGAGATTTAATTATGTCTGCTGAAAAAATACAATTCAATTCCTCTTCCTCTTTTTTAAACATAACTGCAGCCTTCATTTTAATTCATAAGTACAAATAGATATTTCTGGCACAGTACTTGGTACCTATCAGATACTCAAAAGATGTTGGATTCTTTGTCTAATTGAATGAACACATATCAAATAAGAAATCTCAGTAAGACTTTGTTGCTGGTTTCTCTGCCTCTTGCCTAGTGGTAGACCTTATACATTTTATGATTACTCCAGAGAAATAATCTAAGTGGAAAATTTTATATTTTTTATTTTTTAATAAAAGAGGACTTTTATTTTCTAGTCATCCAGGCAGGCTGCCTTGGGTGTTTGCTCTAACTGGGAGTGTAGCAGGTGGCTCTGTGTGAATGACTGGGTCTTAACTTTCAGTTTGTTAGTCTATCATTAACTGCATTAAAATTTTGGAAGCATCTTTCTTAGAGTTAAGGTGCTCACCACAGTAGCTATAGTTCTCTTTGAAGTCTATCGCAGATGCT
This sequence comes from Carollia perspicillata, assembly GCA_004027735.1. Taxonomy (NCBI): domain Eukaryota; kingdom Metazoa; phylum Chordata; class Mammalia; order Chiroptera; family Phyllostomidae; genus Carollia; species Carollia perspicillata. The sequence continues at coordinate 8,844 of PVKM010034734.1, forward strand.
TCTGTGTGAACATCAAATGTGGAGTCTGAGGCACAATTAGTTTGTCTGGGTGGGATATGAATCCCATCCTTTTCCTCTTCTATGGCACCTCCAACTTCCAGGAGGGTTCACAGAATACCCCATCTTCTATCACTTAGCATAATGTTTTCAGGATTTATTTATGTTGTAGCAAGTATCAGTACTTCATTCCTTTGATGGCTTAGTAATATTCCATTGTATGTACTTGTATATATATGCCACATTTTTTATCCATTCATTAGTTTTGGGCATTTGGATTGTGTCCACCTTTTGGTTATTGTGAATAGTGCTATAATGAACATTAGGGGACAAATATTTGTTTGAGGACCTGCTTTCAATTTTTGGGGGGTACATATACCTAAGAGTGGAATTGTGGGGTCACATGGTAATTTTATGTCTAATTTTTTGAGGACTGCCAAATTATTTTCTACAGTGACTGCACATTTTACATTTTTATCAGCAATGTATGAGGGTTCTAGTTTCTCCATATCTTTGTGGGCACTTGTTATTCTCTACAGTTCCCCCCCATTATAGCCTTCCTGGTATATGTAAAATGGTGTCCCACTGTGGCTTTTAAATTTTTTTAAATTTAATGTAACTTTTTAGTAATACCTTCTTGATTATGCTATTAGAATTTTCCCAATTTTCTCCCTTTCTCCCCCACTCCCTCAGGCAATCCCCAACCATTGTTCATGTCTATGAGTCGTGCATGTAAGTTCTTTGACTACTCCATTTCCTATACTGTATTTTACATTTGTATGGCTATTCTATAACTACCTATTTATACTTCTTAATCCTCTCACCTCTTCACCCATCCCCCTATACACCACTCCCATCTGTCAACTGTCAAAGTACTCTCTGTATCCATGTTTCCATTTCTGTTCTTCTTGTTTGCTCAGTTTATTTTTTAGATCCAATTGTTGACAGGTATGTATTTATTGCCATTCTATTGTTTATAGTTTTGATCTTATTTTTCTTAAATAAGTCTCTTAAACATTTCATACAATAATGGTTTGGTGATGATGAACTCCTTTAGTTTTTACTTGTCTGGGAAGCTCTTTATCTGCCCTTCCATTCTAACTGATATCTTTGCTGGGTAGAGTAATCTTGGCTGTAGGTCCCTGCTTTTCATGACTTTGAATATTTCTTGCCAGTCCCTTCTGGCCTGCAAAGTTTCTTTTGAAAAATCAGATGACAGTCTGGTAGGAATTCCCCTGTAGGTAACTAACTTTTTCTCTTGCTGCTTCTAAGATTCTCTCTTTATCTTTAACCTTTGGCATTTTAATTATGATGTGTCTTGGAGTGGGCCTCTTTGCATCATCTTGTTTGGGACTCTCTGTGCTTCCTGGACTTGCATGTCTATTTCCTTCACCAGATGAGGAAAGTTTCCTTCCATTATTTTTTCAAATAGAATTGCCATTTCTTGTTCTTTCTCTTCTTCTGGCACTGCATGATGCAAATGCTGGAACTTTTGAAGTTATCCCAGAGGCTGCTTATACTATCCTCATTTTTTGGATTCTTTTTTCTTCTTGTCCCAATTTGTTGTTTATTCCTTCCTTATGTTCTATATCATTGTTCTGCTTCTCAGCTTTATTCACTCTACTGTTATTTCCCTGTAAATTGTTCTTTATTTTAATTAGTGTACCCTTTGTTTCTGACTGGATCTTTTTTATGCTGTTGAGGTCCTCACTAAGTTCCTTGAGCATCCTTATAACCAGTGTTTTGAACTCTGCATCTGATAGATTGCTTATCTCCATTTTGTTTAGCTCTTTTTCTGGAGTTTTGATCTATTCTTTCATTTGGGCCATGTTTCCTTGTTTCCTTATTTTGGTAGCCTCCCTGTGTTTGTCTCTATATATTAGATAGAGTTGCTATGACTCCCTGCCTTGATATCATGGCCTAACATAGTAGGTGTCCTGTAGGGTCCAGTGGCACAGCCTCTCAATCACCCAAGCTGGGTTCTCAAGATATGACTTTCCTGTGGACTGAGTATACCCTCCTCTTGTAGTTGAGCCTTGGTTGCTATTGGCAGGTCAATGGGAGAGATTTATTCAGGCAAGGATTTGGTGTGACATCTGACCACCAATCTTCACCCTTCGAGGAGGGTCACCTATGTAGGGACAGGATGGTGGTGCTTCGACATGGTCTGTAGTTGTCCACTAGGTGGTGCCTGGTCTCTGGGGTTTCCCAGGTGCTGCAGGCCAAGGTCAGTCTTCACCTGTGTTTTGCCTGCGGCCACCCTGCCTGAGCTATAGAACAATCTGAGATGGCTGCTACTTGTGCTGGGCGTGGAGATTCCCAGGTGAAGCCAAGCTGTGACTCTAGGCTGTGAAGCATGAGCCTAGACCAGCCATTCATATGGAAAAGCTACTGTTAACAGCTGTAAGTTGGGTGGGATGGAGCCTCAGGGGGTCTCTATGGTGGGGCAAATAGTCAGGTTGATAGAGTCTCAAATATGGCACTCACCTGCAGGCTCTGTGGCTCTGCTCTTCACACTTTCTGTTTGGGAGAAAGTGTCCTCCAGCTCTTGCCTTGAAGCCAGCCACTTTTATTTCTTCTTGTATGCTACTGGTGCCTTTCAAGCTGCTATCCTGGTGCTGGAGCTCAGAGAGAGTGAGTCTGAGTAAGCTTGTGCATGGGTTCTTTAAGAGGAATTCCTTGGGACCCCAGAGGTTTCTTTCACCAACTCAATCCTTGCTTGTTTTTGCAGCCAGAAGTTATGGGGACTTATCTTCCTGGCACTGGTACCTTGGGCTGGGGAGCCTGGCGTGGGGCGCCTGGAGTGGGGCTGGGACTCCTTGCTCCCAAGGTATTCCTCTCGAATTTTTATCCACATCACATGGATATGGGACTAGCCCATTCTGTCTCTTCACCTCTCCTACCAGTCTGGATGGATGTGGTTTCTTTAGTTCCATAGTTGTCAGACTTCTATTCAACTCAGTTCCTGCTGGTTCTGAGTGATGGTTGTTCTATAATTTGGTTGTAATTTTGCTGTGGTTGTGCGAGGAGGAGAGACATATTTACCTGTGCTGCCATCTTGACTGGAAGCTTCAGTATGGTTTTGATGCATTTCCCAAATAATTAATGACAATCAGCATCTTTTCGTGTGCTGTTGACTATTTGTGTACTTGCTGCCACATAGATGAACCTCTGAAACAGTGTGCTAAGTGAAAGAAGACAGACACAAAAGGTCGCATATTGTGCACCTCCGTTTATATGAAATATCCAGAACAGGTAAGTCTGTGGACACAGAAAGCACATTAGTGGGTGCCAGGGGCTAGAGAAAGGGAAGGATAGAGAGTGACTGCTTAGTGGGTAGAGGGTTTCCTTTTGGGGTGATCAAACATTTTGGAAGGACATAGAGGTGATGGTTATAAAGCATTGTGGGTGCCAGATGTTACTGAATTGTAACTTTAAAGTAGCCATTTTTAGTTTATGTAAATTTTACCTCAATAAGTAAAAAAACTCCAAAATCCCTGGGTAGAAGTCGAGTCTACATTTCCAGTTCTTGCAGCATGGCGGACTGAGTGTGGATATCCACCTCCTGTTACAGAGAATTTATGCATAAATTAAAACAAAATTTTTAAATATGCAACTGAGCTTGTAAGGAAAGCCATTGTTTCTGAAGGTCGCAACTTGAGACCCAACAAGTAGCATCCTTGGCTGAGGCTGAGATGTCTTTGGGGAACACTGGACCCCATATAGACACTGGGGTGAGGGGTGGAGTTTAATGCCAACGTGGGATCAAGAGACATAGCTCTGGGCTGGTTTAGGGTGGGGAGCAGGAACTTCCCTGCATGAGAAGGCAGTCTGGAAAAGCTTCCCCTCCCACCCTGTGAGATGGGGTCTAAAAAATACTTCCCACAAGCCAGGGAAACAGCAAGGGTATGTCTTTCTTCCTGGGGCTCTGAGTGGCAGAGAAAAAAAGTCATGGAAACCCCAGGCCTGCCTTGATCAGATAGAACCCACAACTCAGAAATTAACATACAACCCTGTTCAGGGTGGCGAAACCCTTGGTGGGCTCAGTATAAGCAAACACAAAACTGCTCATCTGCAGGGACACTTCTACAGTGCAGAGTGCACAGGTTTCTTGGTGAAAAACAATCTTCACTAAAAAATAAGTTCACATAAAAAATCACAGATCACACACAGGAGGGTTAGCACCTCACGAACCTGGCAAAACAGGAGTTGGTTTGACATGATAAGAATAAGGCATTGAGATTGGCTCTACTACCTTAATAGGAAGTTTCCCCATGTGATTGAACAGCTGCTCCCAGGGAGCATGTGCAAAGTTTGCCTAAACAATTTAAAAGGGGAAAAGGTGGAGACTGAGATTGTTCAGCAGCCGACCTATAGTGGTGTGGGGAGACATTTAGATTTTCTTCCCTGAGGATCAAGAGCTCAGGGAAACTTTGCTTTGAAGTAATCCATTCAGATGGCAGAAAAGCTCTGCCTTTGAATATTAACTATGTTACTCAGGTGTTTTTAACCAAAGATTTGCCTGAATTTCTCTTGGGAGTGTAGCTATCTGCCCATTATTTATTACGAGGAGCGGCACATTATAAACTGGTGAAAGGAATTTTGGAAGGAACCCCTGAAACTGCCATGGACCCTGCTTTGGGACTCACTCGGCTCTTCTCTTCTCGTCGATTTCGTCAGTTGGCTGAGCCATGACACCAGGGAAGTGGGTTTCATGTGGATTGTGTGGAGTCACGTCAGAAGGTTTAGATAAAGGACATCCGTGGACAAGGGGCTTCAGGATTCCTTGGCAGAGAGCCGTCTTCTCTTTACTGCACCCTGCAATCAAGCCATGACTTGCATCAGTGGAAGCCTCAAAATTTATATAAATGAGAGGGGTGCACAGTGACTTTGCCTTAATGCTTAAATGGTCTATAATTTTTCATAAAATTGATAATGGAGGACTGCAGGAAGGGCTGATGGACTTTATGGCTGTTGAAGCCTCACATGTACATTGAGATGGCAAATTGTAGATTCAGTGGATCTGGCAAGCAACACACGCAAACTTGACTTTGCACTGGAAGCCTGATGATACTGCAGGACAGGAAACAGTAAACTTTGTATTAAAAATAAAATCTGAGTACCAAACTATTTTCTTTTTCACCAATGGGTTGAAAGTTGGGTAGCGCAAATATGAAGAGAGACCCGTGATGGTGAGTTAGGATGAAATTCATGTGTGGAGGTGATGCTGCTGAGTGCAAAACCAAAGACCAGAAACCTGTGATCAGCAGAATTTTCAAGGATGTCTTAGGGAAAGCACAGTGACTTTTTTGTTGTTGTTGGTTTTTCTCACCATCAGGTGTAGAGAAGGAGCATAGACAACTTGTTTTCTCCTCCAGTAAGCAATGTTGGGTCGTATGGTTCTCTTTTTGGGAGAAGTAAAAAACATACACTTCTTCATTTATACATCTTGTATTTCTATATGGTTGAAGTTTATAACAGCCTTCTCATCACTAGGGGTGGTAACCATAGCGTGCATGGTTTATCAGCACGGTTAGCACTAGTGAATGACACTGGCAAGATGTGCAGTTGGTCACAAGATCTGCTGTTTGCATCTTGCTGGTAGGTATCTAGCATCATTCTTAGCTTGCAGTTAACTAAAGGCATTCTTAATATTACTTGAAAGTTGAAGTTAGGGTATTTGAACTTTTGGTACTCTTCTCTGTGAATATCAGTACAGGGCCTTCAGAATTAATTGCTTCTTAGATGCATGGTTACTTTTCACTTAGCCTTATGCAGAGAAGTAGGTCATTCTATTCATTGGGAACTTGCTGTTCTGTAATTATGTGAGGAGCAAATGATTGTAGATGGGGTTTCTGTGTGATTTGAAAGCAGGTAAATTTAGCATCATTAAAGAATAATCTGTAGCTGGAAAAATTCAAGGTTCTTTAAAAACATGCAGACAATATTTAAAACTTGGTGAGTTTTATTATTCTTAAATGTATTATGTAAGTTGGATAAAAGCTTTGTCTGTTTCTTGGGCTAGGAGAGGCACTTATGGTTAAATAACAAGAAAGAAGGAAATGACTGGTCTCCATTTATTTATTAATACTCTAGAAATATTATAATTGAAATTTACATATGCTTTGAGCAAAAGACTATGTTCTGACATCTAATTTTTTATTTAAGTGGAACATACATTTCTCTTTTCACTGAATAAAATAAAAATCTACTTTCCTACATTATTAGAGATGTGAATGATGTTGAAAATTTGATGATTAAAGAGACTGTGTTTCTAACCTTTTCAAAATTGAATGTGAGCTAAGTGGAACGAGCTATGAAATACATCTTACACAGGGCTGCATGGAAAAGGTGCATTTTATAAATTCAGGTAGCCTAACGTCCTTCAGTTAGAATTAACTTAGATGAATGGAAACGGCATCTGCCTTGAACTTGACCAGCTTACCTGTCTTCCTTGCCCCTTCTTTTTGTTTTAAGAGTTTGTTTGAATGTGCCAAATACATAAAATTGGTATGGCAAAGGGTAGGCTTGCCTGTGTGGTAGCAGAATTAGACTAGTGTCTCAGCTTGGGTTTTCCTTAAAAGCAGACCCTGAATTTGGATTGGTGTGCAAGAAG
>PVKM010034735.1:0-15454 GCA_004027735.1 Carollia perspicillata
TTGGATACCACATTCAGCTGTGTGTAAAAGCTGTTAATTCAGCTTCTTTTGAGAGTATAGAGCTCAGTGCTGCATGAATAAGCAGCCAAGCTTTGAAATTAGTTTTTATTTCTATAGTAGAAATAGATGAATTGATAAGACTGATGATTTATTTTTATCAATCCCTAAATATAATATGTTTATACATCTTTCTGATCTCTGTCCAGAATGAAAGATTGTAAGTTATAGTTTCTGCAGTATAATAGCTAATTAATTATTTGTTGAACTAGTAAATGTGATGTCAGTTTATTCTGTATTATTAAATTCTAATTTTCTTCATTATTTTATAAGAATATTACTATCTTCATTTATGTATATTTATATAGGGAACCTATCCATGGCAAATGTAGCCCAGCTCTATTGGAAAACTGATAGGTGAGAGTCCGCACACAGGAAGCCAAACCCATGGATTGGCTTTCCCGTGGGAAACCAGGCCTGCACTGTACCTAGGCTGCTTTGAGGCTTGCTTTTGCTAAAACTCCCTTACCCTGAGTTGAAGCAGCAAATGCTTACTACATGTCTTTAAAGTAACTTCCTGAAGTCTGTGCTAATTCTCCCAAGGACAAGTGTAACCAGACCAATCACTCTTATCATTCCCTTGTGTATGCAACATTTTTTCCTTGTTAATCTGTAAGAAGTAATCAGTAACATCCTTTCCTTTGTTATCTGTAAAGAGTAATCATCTAAAGGAAACCTGAGCATAATGAATGAAAACATTCTTTGAAGTATGCTATTAGAAAGCAATAAAAGCTTGTCCAGACAAGGGTCAGGGTCCTCTCTCTCTCAGAGAGTGGCCATGCCATCCTTTTTTCTCCACAGGACTTTGGTAGTCTGTGGGAATTTCTTCGTTGCATCCACAGCACCGTGGACATCACTGGCCGGAGTCTGCATCATGTTTAGTCATTTTAGTTAACTTCTGAAAGATCAGAGACATATGCAGCCTTCATTCTTAAATAATCTGATACGTGTTAGCTATAAATAAGACCTTATCTTATGAAAAATGTTGACACCATTGTAAGTTTAAAGAAACTTAAATTGTTTTATTTTACTAGAAATCTAGCATTTTTTTCTTTATACATTAATTTTTTTAATGTGCCCTTGACCTAATTGAACTTAATTACTTTTAAGATCTTTAATGAATATTTATAATTCCAATTATACTTTATATAATCTACTTAATGACTTGGTACCAATAGCAGTTAAACAAGCAGATTTTCAAAATGTTTTATTTCAATATTTTGGCTAAGCTAGCATTTAGAAATTTATAAAAGATTTTCTTTATTTGGATGTTAAAAGAATGTTTGATAAAATTATGTCCTAATATTTCAATAAAGGTTATGAGTTAAACCCATAGGTATAATAATAGATTGCTAACTTTGACAACTTAATAGTTATGTGCATATTATATAAAGATTGCTTTTAGATCATAAAATTTAGGACTATATTTAGCATGCTCTGTAATTTAGTTCTTTTATCAAACAAATATAGCACACAAAGAATTAAGAGTGGTACTCTGGAGAATCCATGAGTAGATTAATGTCTAGGTGTTCAAAACTGAATTGGGGGATAAAAAATACAGACATATATTAAATATGGAATATATATAAAATACAGAATTATATCAAAATTTTTCCTTTACCTCTAATATCCATTTTACAATATATTCAAAAGCTCCCTTACTAATTCTAATTTGTCACTACTAATTTTAAGAGGCAGACTCATCTACAAATTCTTCTTCCATTCTACATACACAGGTGAAAGGAAAAGGCTGATAATCATAAGATTATGCACATGTATTTTCATTTTTAATCTTTTTCTGGACTTGAATTAGAAAGCATATTAAAATGTTAAGTATGTAATGTGAGGCAAAATAAAAATTTACCTTTGGAAGATTAGTCATAAAAATAATATCAGAGAAAAAGTAAATATCAATTTATAAAACTAAGTGCAACATATTTACCACTCTGACATATTTTATCTAATAGGGAAAAAAATCAACTTTAGCTAACTATAAAATGGTTTACTCTCATGATTGAAAAATAACCAAAGAAATAAAAATATTTGTGAGCCAATGAATTTAGCATGAAAACAAAAGAGGAGGAGTCATGTACAAAAAAGGAGATGGGGGGTAAGAGAATAAATATTTACTGCATTCGAGACTACCAGCCTTCTTCTCCCAGCCTACTCTAGAAGGTTGGCATCCAGGACTCTAGCTTTTAGGCAGGATATTGGAAGAGTCTTTTCTGAATAATAGCTTAATACTAAACAAACAGCAGAAACAAAAACAACTGAAAAGTTTAGACATCAAGCTTTTGCTAAGGAAATGGCTGAGCCACATTGTGCTGGACACAAGTTTACAAGTTAGGTTGGCAAGCTCCAGCTATACCCAGAAACTTTCTAATCAACTTTTAGTGTCCTAAGGAGTGCGTCAAAATGTGAGGAGGAAAAATATCAACAACATTTGAGTATAATGACTTTTATATGATGAAAGCAAAAAAGAGAGAGAGGAAAGAAGGAAGGAAATAAGTATGGAAAGAAAGAAAGAAGGAAGGGAGGGAGGGAGAAAGGAAGGAAGGAAGGGAAGAAGGAAGGAAGGGAGAAAGAAGAGAGAAAGAAAGAAAGAAAAATAAAAGACAAAAAGAGCATCTTTGAGGAAACACAGATCTTGTAAGAAGAAAACCTTAAATAATCTAACATTAATTATTTTCAGACAAGACACTATATCCATGACACAAGAGCACTCAGTGGACTTTTATTTTGTCAGGAGTGCCTGTAAGGACTGTTGCCTGAAATAAATAACATGATTTTTCTTCCATTTCCCCCCAAACAACCCTGTCTCTGACCTCATAAACAATTCAGGTTGAGCTGTATTAAATTACAAATTTTATAGGTCAACAGTGGTTAAATATTGGCAATTTTGTATGTCTTGACCTAATCCTATTCTTCATTGTGTGTAACTATCAGCCAGACTGTTCTCCTTGCCTTTTTTAAAAAATGGATTTTATTTCTTTAGAGCAAGTTTAGGTTTAATGGAAAATTGTGCTGTAAGTACAGACTATTTATCAATTTTTTTTCACATGTATTGTCTCATTGGTATCATATCTAAAATTATTGACAACTGCATAGTCAACTACATTTTTCTCCTATGTTATCTTGTAGAAGTTGTGTGATTTTTTGTTTTTTTTACATGAAGTTCTATAGTTCATTTCAAGTTAGCTTTTGTAAAATGTGTACGGTCTCTTTTGTTTTTTCATGTGGATGTTTAACTTGTTCCAGCATCATTTGTTGAGAAAAATATCCCTGTTCTATGGAATTGTGTTTGCTCCTTTGCCAAAGATCAGTAGTTTCTATTTGTGTGAGTCAGTTTGGGGCTCTATGTTCTGTTCCATTGATCTGTTATTTTGCCAACCACATTGTTTTGATCACAGCATTTATAGTCAGTCTTTTTTTTTTTGATACACTGACATTGTCAATTTATTTCTATTTTTAAAAGGAACCAAAGCATTTGTGTTTATTTTAGAAATATAACTAATCAGAAAATAACATTTAAATTCAACATACAATGGTTCCTCACTTTATTCTTTTTTTGCTTTCTTTCAACTTTATTTTGTATTAGTTTCAGGTGTACAGCTTAGTGGTTACATAGTCATATATTTTACCTAGTGTTCCCCTTGATTTTTCAGTACTCCAAGTGCCACCACACATAGTTATTGCAATATTATTGACAATATTCCCCATGCCACAGGTGGCAAACACAAGGCCTGAGGGCTGAATCTGGCCCTCCACCTTGTTTTATCCAGCTGGCACCTTGTTTCTACCCGGAGGCAGTACCAAGCTCTCGCTTAACTGTTAAGGAGTAGTTTATAAGTACTTATACAGTCCTAAAATTACATTTAGCCCTTCAAAGGCCACGGAGAAGCTGATGTGGCCCCCGGTGAAAATGAATCTGACACCTCTGCCCTATGCTTTACATACAGCTCTGTGACTGTTTTGTAGCTACCAATGTGTTCCTTAATCCATTCGCCTCTTTTGCCTAGCCCTGTACAGTGGCCCCCTCCCCTGGCAACCCCTGGTTCATTCTCTGAGTCTATCTGTCTGTTCCAATTTTGTTCTTTTGTTGTTTAGATTACACATAGAGGTGAAATCATATGGTATTTGTCTTTCCCTCAGTGACTAGTTTCACAGAACATATCATATTCTAGGTCCACCCATGCTGTCTGTCACAAATAGTGAGATTTCATTCTTTTTTTTAAATATGATTTTTTAGATTTTATTTATTTATTTTTAGAGAGAGGGGAAGGGAGGAGGAGAGAGACATCAATGTGTGGTTTCTACTCTCATGTCCCCTGCTGGGGACCTGGTTCACAACCCAGGCATGTACCTTGACTGGGAATCAAACTGGCAAACATTTGGTTCAGAGCCCATGCTCAATCCACTGAGCCATGCCAGCCAGGGAAGATTTCATTCTTTTTTAATGGTTTAATAGCATTTTATTGTATATAGGTACCATCACTTTTTTATCCCCTTATCTATAGATGGACACTCAGGTTGCTTCCATATTTTGGCTATTGTAAATAATGCTACAAGGAACATAGGTGATGCAGACAATGGCCCATAGTTTCCACGGTGTTATGGATGAGACATGAGATAAATTCACACAGACTATGGAGTCCTGTGGAGAAAAAGGGATGGCACATCTACTCCCTCAAGTGGGGAGTGCCTTGGAGCAGCCTGGCCACTCTCAAGGGGAGAGTGCCCGGACCCTTGCCAGGACAGGCTTTTATTGGGTTCAGTTAGCACAGAAATACAGGTAAAGTTCATTAATTATTGTCAGGCAGTAAGGATCAAATAATAGATAGCATACAAAGAACTACAAGGGCTTATTCTGAGTCAGGGTCTGTTAGCTAAAGGGCTACAAAACTTTGGGAAACAAACTCATTTCCTGCTTGGACCCTTATCATTTAATTGAGGGCATTCTTAGCAAAGTAGGTTTCATAGGTGTCTATGTATTCTTTCTTAGGTCTGATCACCTGGGAAGCCCGCCCTTTCCAGCATGGGGCTGCACCACCCTCTGTCATTGTTTCAGGCTTAAGTCAGGCAGGGGGAGTAAGTCGTCCAAGAGATTAGGAGACATTTTGCAGACAGAATGAGGACTCAGGCTTTGTCAAAGCTGAAGGGTGAGGGTCCATCACCCCCTTTCTCCAAAGCCCCTCAAGTCCTTCCCTGGGGCCTCCACATGATCATGCCTGTCTTAGGTCATTCCCACCTTGGGGAATCTTACCCGTCATTAGCTAACTGATCAAGCATTGGAGGCCAGTTATGGAAGAAGGAGCAGAGGCAGCGCTCCTGCCAGGGAGATAAGCTTTGTCTCCTTAGCGGCTTATGGTCCAAAGGTCGTTCACTCAGCCTTAGCCATGGGGGAATTACTGCTCCTGAAACCAGGCAGGGTGGTTCCCAATACACAGGGGTGCATATTCTTTTGAATTAGTGTTGGGTAAGTCCCCAGTAGAAGAAACTATGGAACATAAAGCAGATCAATTTTTAATTTTTTGAGGAAACTCCATACTGTTTTCTATAGTGGGTGCACCAATATGCACTCCCACCAATAGTGCATGAGGGTTCCCTTTTCTTCACATCCTCACCAACATTTGTCATTTGTGGATTTATTGATGATAGGTGTGAGGTGATATCTAATCATGGTTTTAACTTGCATTTCTCTGACAATTATGGTTAAAGTCTGGTAGTGTTGGTTCTCTAATTTAGTTCTTCTTAAGTATTGTCTAGGTTATTCTGGGTCTCTTGTTTTTCTGTATAAACTCTAGGATTATGTTTTTAATATCCATAAAATAACTTTCTCAAGTTTTGATTATGCATCCATCCATACTACAGGTCACTTTGGAAAAAAGTACATATTAATAATAATAAGTCCTTCTATCTGTTAACTTGGAATACTTCCTTATTTATTATAACTTCCTTATTTATTTTGTAGAGATCCAAGATGGCAGAGAAGTGAGTGGAAGTTACACTAACCTCCTTCTGGGACAAATCTGCAATTACAACTAAATTGTGGAGAAATCATCTTGGAATAAACAACTGAACAATAATGGGAGAGAAGTCTTATAACCACGGACAGACAGAAGAAAACACTTCAGCACAACATGACTGGTAGGGAGTATAGAGGACACACGAGAGGGCTAGCTGGTCTGCCATGGGTGGCAGCTAAAGTGCCAGAGGGATATTTAAGCAGCTGGGGAAATCTCTCTGAGTAGTGTTGGATCTAAACCCCAAACTAGGCTCCCCAACCTACAGGACCAGAGCCCAAAAAGTACACAGATAACATCCAGCTTCAAAAAACAACAGGCTATCTCTTTGACAGAGATAGATAGCTGGAAATGCAGAAAGCTTTTTAAAGGGCCATGCATAAATTTTCATATGCAGCCACTTTGCTGGGCTCTAGCAAAGGTGGGAGGGAGGAGAGTGAACTAAAGATGCTTGACAAGAGACTGGGAATGGAGGCTCTGGGGAGAGAATTGAGAGAGCAGACATCAGGATCCCAGTGCTGAGTCATCTCCCATACTGCAGGAGCCATCTTGTTGAGGCAGATGACTCCCCTCTGAGTGACATCAGCCTGAGGGCAAGCAATAGTCTTGCCCACAGGAATTATACTGCCTTACCCTGTGGAGTTTAAACCAAGATATAGATTATAGCTTAAGGCTATGTTACTGACTAGCAATTACCCACTGTCAATAACTGATAGACAAAGAAAGAATCAACAAGTATATTGTGGCACTGAATGACTCTCTAGATCAAATGGATTTAATTGATATATATAGAAACTTTCACCCCAAAGATTCAAAATGCACATTGTTTTCAAATGTACATGGAACATTTTCAAAGATAGACCATATGATATGGCACAAAACAAGTTTCAACAAATTCAAGAAAATTGAAAACATATCAAGTATTTTCTTGGACTACAATGGCTGGAATTAGAAACCAACCTCAAGGAAAAAACAAATTCATAGAGACTGAATAACATGTTATTAAACGAGGAATGGATTAACAATGAGATCAAGGAAGAAATTAAAAAGTTTCTAGAAACAAATGAAAATGAACACACAACAGCCCCAAACTGATGGGACACAGCAAGGTCATTCCTGAGAGGGAAGTTCACAGCGATACAGGCCTGCCTAGAAAAGTTAGAAACATTTCAAATAAACAACCTAACCCTACATCTACAAGAACTGGAAGGACAGTAAGAAACAAAGCCCGGACTAAGTAGTATCAGAGCAAAATTAAATGTCATAGAGACTTGGAGAACAATTCAAAAGGTCAATAAATCCAGATCTGCTTCTTTGAAAAGATAAACAAAATGTATAAGCCTTTAACCAGACTCATTAAGAAAAAAAGAAAGAGGACCCAAATAAATAAAATCAGAAATGAAAAAGTAGAAATTACAACCGATACCACAAAAATATGAAGGATAATAAGAAATCACAATGAACAACTATATGACAAGAAATTTGAAAGCCTGGATGAAGTGGGAAAGTTTCTAAAAACATATATCTTCCAAAACTGTGTCAAGATGAAGCAGAAAGCCTGAAGAGACCAATAACAGCTGGTGAAATTGAAGCAGTAATAAAAAATTTCTGGCACATAAAAGCCTTGGACCAGACAGTTTCACAGGAGAATTTTACAAAACATTTAAGAAAGAGCTAACCTCTATCTTTCTCAAACTATTCCAAAAAACCCAAGAAGAGGGAAGACTCCCACACTCTCATGAGGTCAGCATCATCGTAATCCCAAAATCAGAGAACAGCACTACAAAGAAAGAAAACTACAGGTCAATATCTCTGATGAACGTTAATGCTAAAATCCTCAACAAAAATGTTGGCAAACCACACTCAGCAATACATTAAAAAGATCATACACCATGATCAAATGGGAGTCATGCCAAGGGATGCAAGGATGGTATAATTTTTGTAAATCAATAAACATAATATATCATACAAACAAAAGGAAAGACAAAAATCACATGATCATATCAATAGGTGCAGAAAAAGCATTTGATAAGGTACAGCACCCATTTATGATTAAAACACTCAGCAAAGTGGGAGTAGAAGGAGCATTCCTCAACATAACAAAGGTCACATACAAGAAACCTACGGCTAACATAATACTCAGTGGGCATAAACTAAATGCTTTCCCCCTAAAATCAGGAACAAGACAAGGATGTCTACTTTCACCATTTCTATTCAACATTGTACTGTATGTTCTAGCCACATCAATCAGAAAAGAAAAAGAAAGAAACAACATCCAAATTGAAAAGGAGAAAATAAAAAGTCATTGTTTGCAGATGACATGATAGTGTACAGAGAATACCCTATGGACTCCACTAAAAAACTACTCGACCTAATAAGTGAATTTGGCAAAACAGTGGGATACAAATCAATATTCAGAAATTGAAGACATTTTTGTATACCAACAATTATACATAAGGAAAGGAAATTAGAGAAAAATCCCATTACTACAGCAATAAGAGAAATAAAGTACCTAGGAATAAATCTAACTGAGGGGTAAAAGATCCATACTCAGAAAACTATGAAACACTGAAGAAAGAAATTAAGGAAGACACAAATAAATGGAAGCATATACTATGTTTGTGGATTGGAAGAATTAACATGAATAAAATGTCCATGCTACCCAAAGCAATTTATAGATTCAACGTAATCCTTTTTAAAATACCAATGACTTATTTCACAAATATAGAACAAATATTTAAAAAATGTATATGGAACCATAATGACTCAGAATAGCAATTTTGAGAAAGAAGGACAAAGTAGGAGGGATCACAATACCTGATATCAAACTATATTACAAGGCCACTGTAATCAAAACAGTTTGGTAGTAGCATAAGAATAGACACATAGATCAATGGAACAGAATAGAGAGCCTAGAAATAAACCCATGTCCCTATGGTCAATTGTTATTTAACAAAGAGGGCAGGAGCATAAAATAGAGTAAAATTAGCCTTTTCAACAAATGTTGTTGGGAGATCTGGACAGGTACATGAAAAGAAATGAAACTAGACCACCAATTTATACCATACACAAAACTAAAATCAAGATGGATGAAAGGCTTAAATATAAGTCATGACAACATAAAAGGCCTAGAGGAGAACGTAGGGAGAAAAATATCAGATATTCCACACAGCAATATTTTCACCGATATGTCCCCTAGAGCAGGGCTGTCAAACTCACTTTCACTGGGGAAGACATCAGCCTCACAATTGCCTTCAAAAGGCCGAAATAATTTTAGGACTGTATAAATGTAATTACTCCTTAACTGTCAAGGAATTGAAATTACTCAGCCCTTTGAAGGCAACCATGAGGCTGATGTGGCCCCTGGTGAAAATGAGTTTGACAGCCCTGCCCTAGAGCAAGGGATATACTGAAAAGAATAAAGAAATAGTACTACATCAAATTAGAAAGCTTCTGCATGGCTGAAGAAAACATCAGCAAACTGAAAAGGGAATGAACCATATGGGAAAATATATTTGCAAATGATATGGACAAGAGTTTGATCTCCAAAATGTATAAAGGACACACATGACTCCACACCAGGAAGACAAACAATCCAATTAAAACATGGGCAAAGCACCTGAACAGATACTTCTCCAAGGAGGACAGAGTGTCCAGAGACATATGCAAGAATGCTCAGCATCACTAGCCATCTGAGGGACACAAATTAAAACCATAGTGAAATACTACTTCATACCAGGCTGAATGACCATCATGAACAAATCAACAAATACAAGTGCTGGCGAGGTTGTGAAGTGAGGGAAACCTAGTACATTGTTGGTGGGAATGCAGTGTGGTGCAGTCACTGTGGAAAACAGTATGGAATTCCCTAAAAAACTAAAAATGGAACTGCCGTTTAACCCAGCAATTCCACTGCTGGAATTATACTCTGAAAATGCTGAAACACCAATTCAAAAGAATCTATGCACCCTAATTTTTATAGCACGGTTGTTTACAATAGCCAAGTGCTGGAAACAGCTGAAGTGCCCATCAGTAAATGAGTAGGTCAAAAATTGTGGTGCATTTACACAGCTGATTACTACACAGCAGAAAGAAATAAAGAACTACTACCCTGTGTGATAGCGTGGATGGAACTGGAGACTATTATGCTGAGTGAAATAAGCCAGGTGGTTAAGACAAATACCATATGATCTCACCTATAAGTGGAACCTAATCAACCAAACAAACAAGCAAGTAAAATAGAACCAGAGACATTGAAATAACTAACAAACTGGTAGTGACCAGAGGGAAGGAGGAAAGAGGGTAACAGGGGATAGAAAGAGGGGTCAAGTCAATGAACATGTATAAAGAACCCATGAACAAGGATAATGGGTGGGAAGATTGAATGTGGGAGAGGGTGGATGGGCAGGGCAGAGGAGAGTAATGGGGGAAGAATGGGGACAACTATAATTGAAAAACAATAACTTTTTTAAAAAAGAATTTTGTTTGTATAGATCTTATACATGTTTGGTAGATATATATCTAAGTTTAAGTTGCTGATTTTCAGGGTAATTGTGAATAATGTTTTAAGTTTTTAATTCTTTTTAAAAGATTTTATTTATTTTTAGAGGGGGGAAGGAAGGAGAAAGAGAGGGAGAGAAACATCGATGTGTGATTGCCTCTTGAGCACCCCCTACTAAGAACCTGGCCCACAACCCAGGCATGTGCCCTGGCTGGGAATCAAACCTGTGATGCTTTGTTTGCAGACTGGCCTCAATCCATTAAGCCACACCAGCCAGGGCTAATATTTAATTCTATTGCTCACTCATGTATAAGAAAACAATTGACTTTTACATTTAAATTTTATATTTTACAACCTTACTTTATAATCACTAATTTCAGAAGAATTTTTTTTTTTATTCTTTAGGGTTTTTTACATCGGTAAAAAATTATGTTCCAACAAAGATAATTTTATATCCTTCATTTTAAACAGTATTCATTTACTTATTTTTCTTTTTTTATTACACTAACTATGACTTCCAGTACAATATTGAACAAGAGTAAGCAGGAATATCCATCTCTTGTTCGCAATATTAGGGGAAACCTTCTGGTTTCTCACCATTAAGTATGAAGTTATTTGCAGGTATTTTTTGTAGATGTTCCTTATAAAGTTGAGAAATTTCCTGTTTATTTCTAACATACTGAAATAAAGAATATAAATTAAATTAATTACTTTTTTATAAATGGGCATTGGATTTTGTCAAGTGTTTTTTTGTGTGTCCCTATTAATATGAATATATGATTTTTCTTCTAGTGAAATCTCTTTGTAAACATGTTAATAATAAACATCCAGACAATCACTCTGGTGGCATTTCCCAGGGCCAAAGTCCTTAACTATGGAGTGCTAGTATAGCAAGAAGTACCTGGTCTGTCAAGGTTGCTAATCGTAAATAAGTCTGAAATTTATTGATTTATAAGTCACGGCTGTCTAGAAAACGTCACTTAATCTACGCAATTATAGGTATATAAAGTAGAGATTTTTAGTGACTGAATAGTTTTCTTTTGTATAAATAGTTATGCATGCATCATTTAGAAACCACACATGTTAAATCTGGGCCAGGACACATCCTAATGAGACAAGGAAGGGGAACTGACAAAAATATGCTCATAATTGTGCTGCTTGCTGTGCCCTGAGTAATGAAATTCTTTGTCTCTGACCCAGAAATCTCATTGTGTTTGCCAGAAGCATGAAATAGTAACTGGCTAGCTTATTAGCTTGTAAATAGGATAAAGCGAAATCCTGATCTCTACATTTCTATACGACAACGGTTGGCTGGAGCTGCTTCGCAGCTGTCCCTTTCGAAGAATTGTGTTTTCTCCACTTGCTGTGGTCCCCACTACTTTGGTCCACTGTCATCTGTCTGTTTGAGTTTTTATTTTCTTATTGTAAAATTAAGAGTATCAGCCCCAAGGACTCAAAATATGATTCCAGTATTCAAATCTTTTTACTACAGAAACCTGTGTGACTTTTATCAAGTTATTCAAGGTTTCTCTGCTTCTGTTTACCCCTATGATAATGATGATGAAGACAATAATGCTTTCTTTATGTTTGTTGTGAAGATTCACTGACTTAGTTACCAAATTCTGCTAATGTAGTTCACTGAGTTAATATGCTTAAAGTAATTTAGAATCAATTGTACCGACATTATAGTGTCAGTTATTACTATAAAAAACCATGGCCCTATTAAGAATAACAAAATAAAAAAGTGATATCTGGATCAAAAAACTGAGCATTGATTATTATGTGTGGAATTCTTCTGTGTGCTTATGCAAAGTGCATCGGTATTGGAGAATTAGTTTAGTACTATTCTGCATAGTTATAGGAAGCTGGAAATATTACATGGTTGTCTTTGTAATCTAATTTTTGTAATATTTTTAGATTTTATGGAATTTGCATTAGAGATCTAAAATTTAGAAAAAATAGAAAGTAACAGAAACTTAGATATAATTTCAACAAGGAGAAAGGAGCTTCTTATAGAACACTCTAAGTTTTCACACTATAAAAGAGTACCTGCAAATACTATCAGAACATCTACTGAGAATCGATAAGATTCTCAAGAAGAATCTAACCAATGCTCAATTTTTTCAATTCAGATTTTAAAAATATAAAAGCTAAATATGGTTTGATAGTTCCTCATGAATAAAGTATTCTTAAGATATTTTGCATCTGAGAATTCATAATTATGATAAAGGTGGATTAATCATTCACTTTTTGAGGTTATAATTTGATTCTTTTACCCACATCCTTTCATAAATGATATATTTTTTGAAGTTACAACTTTTTTAGATGCCTGGTGGAGAGCTTACTACTGCCTGTATACTTTGTGAAATGTGGTAAAATGAAGTTTCTGCATTTAACATTAACCTATAGGGAAAAAAAGTCCATACAGTACACAAATATCTACATTATGAAGATGTTGGGAATTTGATCCTGAACGTTTTCTATCATATTATATGAACAAGTATTTTATTATTAGAAGTCATTTAGAACAACAGCATTTGATTCAGATGATTCTAGACTCACTTTGTTGTTTGAGTCAAGTTAGAATGTTGATAATATCAGTACAACCAACACTATTTGCCAATGCAAAATTGGTAATGGTGCTGCAGATCATTATGTGAGTGTATTGTTACACTATAAAAGAAGTTAAACAGAGGCATAAACAGGACAAAAGAATTAAATAATATTGGAACAACTCTACCACACCTATAAATCTCTAAATAATTCTTGTATAAGGCTGTTTCAATGCAGAGGTAGATGTAGATTTTCTCGAATGAAGATGATAACTAGTGAAGGTGTGGCTTCTGATTTAATTTTAAAAATAGTCATGGCTTTTGTTAAGTACTGAATTGCTTATACAGCATGTTCCAATTCACTAGAAACATGCAAAAAGGGTGTATGTTATCATTTCCATAAAAATAGAGACTTTAAAAATTAAATCCTAAAGTTAGAACCCCAGTTTATGGAATATCTATGGGGCCTCATGACATCAGTCACACTTAATTTAAGAAAACAAAATTTACTATGTTCTGGGCAGCTAAAATTATTATAAAATCAAGCTTCACTGATTCCCACCATAACCTATAATTTCTCCTATAAAAGTTATTTTTTGCACTGGCTAGAACACTTCCTGAAACATTTTAATACATTTCCTTTTCTTGTTTCTATATAGAACATGAAATGGACCGATTCAATCAAAGGTCAGAGCCTCTGCTCAATTCAACATTCTGAACATTATCTAACATGTTTTTTACTTAAGAATGATAATTTTCTTAGACCTTTTCACTTCCTTTTTACTTCCATCAGCACTAATGGGTTTCTCTTTGGGTCTATATTTTTCCAGGAAATAAAGCTATAATAGTTACTGTGTTACTGTAAATGCAGAGTCAAGTAGAAAATAACCAGTTTGAATTGAAACAGATGCCAACATCCTAACAAAGGGTTATGTAAAGAATACTTAAGCAAACTCACAAATCATAGATTTTTAAGAATTCTTACATTAGTTGAAACTTTATATGGTAAATTCATTAAAACCAAATTCCTATTATAGTTGTGATTATAGTTACTATTTATCTATCAAAGTGCAAGATGATCTTGGAGGTGGGGAAGGCGTAAAGAGAAAACTATATATATTGTATCTTGTTATTTTTTGTCTTTGTAGGTAGTGTGCCTAATGGTTAGGAGTGCACCTTTTCTGATAAAAGACTTGAGAGCTCCACTAGTTCTTGCACCCTCTCCCCACTTCACTCATTCAGAGAAGAACTGAGACCCAGATTCCTCATCTTCAAAACGGGATGATTGCAGAACCTGTTGGAAAGGATATTTTAGGGTTATGAAGAAAGCATATGCTGCCGGCACAGAGTAAGTGCTAGTTACATGGTTTACACTTTTAAAAAATCATTAGTAAGCACCATTTTTAAAAGATATTCTTATATGTATAACCTAATCTATTAGTGAATATTTAATTTGAATTCTGTTGTCCTTAAATATAAATCATTTCAAAATGCTTGTGTGTTGACTTTCTTTTAAGTGGATCGTTTTTTAGTTTCTTTTCTATGTTAGTAGAGAACTCTTTAATTTAGTGTACAGTTATTAATTAGCTCTGTATGTTCATCACTGGCACAATTTCATAGTGGTTCCAATTAGAAAACTGAAAAAGAAAGGAAATCATTTTGAGTTCTAAATTATGTGTTAAATATGTATGATTAAAATGAACTGGATTTTTTTGAAGTATGTACTTCCTATAATACCTAGCATTTCCATTGACTACTTTTTAGTCTCAGTATATTCACACATAAATCACAATATTCACAAAAAATTTTTAAAAAACAGTTATGTATTTTCCCCCACAAAGGACAATATCTAATAGTATATACAAGGTCTGGCATAAATAAAGCCCCATTTTTTACTGCAAGATCTTTTATTACAAAATCATAAGCATGTAATTCTGTAACATAACCATATCACACTCAAGCATACCATATGACATTTTAGGTGAAATGTTCCAATTAAAACAATAAATTATTACACCCAGATTATTACCCTACCAATTACACTCAAGCAAGCCTCACTTCTGTATATATTTATTTTTCATGAGATTTTAAGAAATTTTATACATGAATTTATTTTTTTTTTAATATTTTATTTATTTATTTTTAGAGAGAGGGGAAGGGAAGGAGAGTGGGAAAGAAACATCAATGTGTGGTTGCCTCTCATGTGTCCCCTACTGAGGACCTGGCCTGCAACCCAGGCATGTGCCCTGACTGGGAATCGAACCAGCATCACTTTGCTTCACAGGCCCGTGCTCAATCCACTGAGCCACACCAGCCAGGGC
>PVKM010034736.1:0-15452 GCA_004027735.1 Carollia perspicillata
GCTCACGTGATGCACCTGAAATCCAGCCAGCGGCCCATGAGAGGAGCAGCTCTCTCCTTCGTTTCTCCCCTCTGGAGCAGCTGCCCAGGGTCGCAGGTGAGAGACAGGAGCTGAGGGCGGGGAGTGGAGAGCCCCAGTTAGGAGGAGCCTGGGTCTTTGACGGTCAGGGAGCTGCCACGCCAGCCCGGGCTGCTTACCTCTGGTGGCATTTACTAGGGAAAGAAATGGACATGGTTAAGTCACTGTCACTTTGGGTTTCCTGTCATTTGTAGCTGAAACAATCCTAATCAACGTAGGATATATCAAGTGAACAAAACAAATGCAAGTTAAAGATAGTATGATGTCCAATGGATGCCAGACTTACCGGGTGATAGCTTCGTAAGGTATAGAAATGTCTAATCACTATGTTGTACACCTGAGACCAATATAATACTGTATGTCAACTGCAACTGAAAAATAAATTAAAAAAAATTAGTACCTCCCACAAGGCCAGCACCTAAAGTAAATACAAATAGGGAAAAGTGAACAGCTTTGATCAAATTTTTCAAAAAGTATGAATTGTATCATTTCAATTTTATTTTAAAATGGGTATTTATATATTTACCTATGTACCTAGAAAAGTGGACTGGAAGACTTAAAACTAAGTGTTAGCACAGGTGATTTCAGGGCAGGGAGGCTACTAGGGTTTTACATGGTCTTTTGTTTGCATATCTGTATTTTCTAACTTTTCCACAACCAAAGTGTGGTTAGTACCTTTTAAATAAGAAAAAATAATGAAAGGTATAAATGGTATGATCCTAATAGGATCCATATGGACCCAAATCTTAAAAGATATACCTATTTATCATTACCTGGAAAAAAGACTGAAAAAGTTCACTTAAGTATCAACATTCAAGGGCATGGGAAATTACTCAAAACATATTAAGGAGAAAAAAGGTTATTAAATAATATGATGCCTTTTTTTGTAAAAATGAATAAAATGAACCTAAAACTAATACAATGTTATATGTTAATTATATCTCAATGAAAAAAATAAGACAATAAAGTGACATAAATATTTGCCAGGAAAAGGACCAGAAGGAGATAACTCAATATGTAAATCCAAAAGAGAGATTCTGGTGGTTCTTTTCTCTTCATACCTTTTGGTATTAAAAAAAATTTTTTTCCCCAATATGCCTGTATTTGTCTTATTTTTTTTTAATGTTTTTATTTAGAGATTGAAAAGGATGTTAGGAATAACACACATTCCCACTGACTAGAATTAAAATGATTGACAGTAAAGTGATTACCACCAGAGGTAAGCAGCCGTCCTTAGGACTATCCATCGCAGCCATTGAAAGGATTAAATTAGAGAGGACGTGCCCTGTCTGGGACAGCCCAGGGTGGTGCTGGGGGAGGGCAGGAAAGGAGCACTCAGGGACTTAACTTCCTTCCACCTTCAGCCAAAGGTTTGGCTCCAAGTGACTATTTCCAGGACGGAGGCGGCCCGGGTACGAGGGTGCCAGGTTTGCCTGGCGCTTTCCCTGGAACATCCAGTGGTGGGCAGGGTTGGGAGAGGAGGGTCCCAGCAGAGCACTTTCCTCCTGAGGTCAGTTGGTGCCCAACTGGTGTTTACAAAGAGGGTGGGGCCCCAGTCGCCTGGTTCTGAGGGCTTTGCTCTCAGGGGAGCTGGCCCACGGCAGGCCACAAGCAAATGGTGGCAAAACCACTGTCTCCTGCAAGGCTCAGAGGCCGGGCCGCAGCTGGGAGGATTCTGGGAAATGAGGGCCCTGCAGCTAGGTGGTAAAGTGGTCAGGGGAGGTTCAGGAGATGCAGAGGAGGAAGGGAGAAGGGAAGAGGCGGAAGCACTCACGTTTCTAAGAGCTTGGGTAGTGGTGGCCTCCATTTGAACTGATTTTTGAAGAGTTTCCCATTGTTTCTTCTTCCTCTTCTTGAGGGAAACAGCAACATGAGAGAAACATCAGTGGGTTGCCTCTCACACTCCCACAACAGGGGACCTGGCCTACCACCTAGGCCAGGGATCAAACTCTCAACTTTTCAACCTTTGACCTTTCACTTTGTGGGCCAATGCCCAACCAACGGAGCCAGCCGGGGCTCCTTTCTTCTTGATAACATGGAGGGCAAGGGCCTCTGGGTCCACAACCAGCTCTCCAGGATTTTATCAGAGCGTCTTCCAGGAACTGAGAGGGAAATTCAAGTGGGGCCCCTCGGCCCTTCCCACCTCAAGGGCCAAATGCACAGCCCTTCACTATCCTCTCCTGGGCCCAGGCAGGGGGAGGGGCAAGCCAGCGTGTCCACATGGGCCTGTGTGCGTGTGGGTGCATTCACGCAGGTGTGCACTCATGTGGGTGGGTGAGGATGGGCAGGTGGCAACCTCCATGTGGACTACATTTTTCAGGCCTGCCCCTTGTCTCCAACATCTGGTGAGTGAACTGAAGGTGGAACAGGCCTGGGACTCATGGAGTCCTGCTGGGGACTGCTCAGATATGTACGGGGTCATCTGACCTGGCACCCTGGTGGGGCTTCTGCCCACCTCCACGCAATTAAAAACATTAAAAAACCCCTCCACGTTCAGGGGTTTCCTGCCTGCTATGACCTGAATGCTTCTGTACCCGCCCCGACCAAAAACTAGTCATATGCTGAAATTTTAGTGTCTAAAGGGATGGTATCAGGAGGCGGGGCCTTGGGGAGGTGTTATGTCATGAGGGCAGAACCTATGAATGGGGTTAGGGCTCTCATAAAAGAGGCTCTCTTAGCTACCCCGCACCTGCTGCAGGCTCCTGCTGGGTGGGGGTGGGCAGACCCCTGATGCTGATGACCAAACTTCCGAAGGGAACCTCTGCTCACTCCTGGCTGGGTTCAGTAGACCCTCACCAACAGACATAGCCACACTCTTGGTCTGTGCCTGCTTTGTCCTTCACACCAGCCACCGTGTTTCTCTCTGGTCCTAACTTCCTCTCCATCAGCACTGAGTCTGAGGCCTGGAGCCCCACCATGGCCTTTCCTGGTGCCTGCCCAAGTTAAAAGACCAGAGAAAATGCCACCGAATTCCAAAGGTCTCGCACCAAGCATCTGGTTAAGAACGTGAGATCAAATCCATCTCTGTCACTTATAAAACTCCAAGCAAGTAATTTCAAATTTGACCTCGATAAGCCTCAGTTTGCTTATCTATAAGATGGGGCTAGTGATGCCACGTACCTGCAGGGTTGCTGTGAAGACAGCATAAGCTGAGACAGGCAGAGTGGAAAGCACAGGGCTCAGCACACAGTAGGCGCACTACCAACGATTGCTTCACAAAGCATGGGAAGGAGAGCCTGGGGTCACTGCAGACTCAGGAGGAAGCACCTCCATTCCCTCAAGGTCCTGGCTGCTCGGGGTTTGTTCACTGGTCATTTCCCTCCAGATTTAATTCTTCCACATTCCAGTCGGCTGAGGAATGAGGCAGCCCCTTCCCTAGTCTGCATGAGTGAAGTTCTCAAGGCTGGAAGGAGGAAATGTCTTACCTGGAACTGTATGCCCCTCTGCCCATTTCTGGTGCCGCTCATGGCAGTCTGGAGGTTGAGCAATGGGCATGAGGAACCTGAGGGTCCCAGCTGCTGGACCTGCTGAATGTCTGAGCACTGCAAGCCCCTGCTTGCCCATTTCTCAGTGGGGCTGACCTCTGGTCTCATCTGGAAGGACAAGGCTGTGGCAGTCAGGCCCTCCCCAAGGGCTCTCTCTCCTGTGCCGGGGCAGGAGGTCCACTTAGCATGTATTACAGAATCTTGGGACTTCAGAGCTTGCAAAGGCTTTAAAGAGAACCCCAGACAATTCGAGCTGGAAGAAGCCTCCTGTGGAAGCACAGGGAGTTGGGGCCAAAGCCCAGAGGGACCCCTCAATAGACTGTACATTGTTAGCGCTGGGCTGGTCTTCTGCCTGAACATGAAGCGGCTCCTCGGAGAGAGCCGCAGGCAGCGCCCTGGGTCGTTAGAGCTGGAAGGGACTCAGGGAATACTCCTACTGGAAGAGGTGCTGGGTGTATCTAACCTGACCCTCTGGATTTATAGCTGAATCCTAAACTCTCTATATAAGCAGCCTGTGTGTGTGTGGGGGGGGTAGGGTTCTGAGAAGAATTTTCTGGAAGTGAGGTCCACGTGACTACTTTAGGTGTTGAGCCTGGGCCAGAGAGAAAGAGAAGTGCTTGCAGTTTATCTGTGAGGTAGTCGTTATAGGTAAGGGAAGAAAAATAGCAACTGGGGATCCATTCCACAATGTTTATTGACCCCTTCTGTGCCAGGCCCCGCACAGAAGGGACACAAAGGCCCAGCAGAGATACAGAGAGGAGTGAAACACCAGAGAGTAAGATGTGGAAAACCAACTCGAGCTAGCCTAGATGAAAGAACATGTATTGCATCACGCGAATGAGAGCCCAGAGGCAGGGCGAGTGTTACGGACTAAACTATGCACCCCGTCCCCAAATTCATATGCTGAAGCTTGAACTCTCAGTGTGGCTGTATTTGGAGACAGGGTTTTTAAGGAGCTACTGCATTTTGCTGTGTATAATGCACTCCCATGTATACTGCACACTCACGCTTTGGGCCTAAAACTTTCAGGGGAAAAAATCTTTTTGTTTTAATTTTTTAATTAATTAACTTATTAATTAATTAATTTATATGTAGAAACAAAACCAATGATCACATTCCAGGCTTTTATTTTGCATGTGGATATCATTATTGCTTTCTAGAGTTACACTTTTAACGTATAAGCATAAATAAAGTAATTAAAAACATTTACGTAGATATGGAATTAGTACTATCCATGTATAATGCACACTCTTATTTTTCCCTCGAAAATTTGGGCGAAAAAGTGCGCATTATATAAAGCCAAATGCGGTAATTTAGGTTAAATGAGGTCATAAGGGTGGAGCCTCCATCCAGCTGGACCGACACCTTTTAAAAGAGACACCAGAGCTTGCACTCGCATGGAAGAGCCCGTGTGACATCACAGGGAGAAGATGGCTGTCTACAAGCCAGGAAGTGAGGCCTCACCGGAAACCAACCCTGACCGCACCTTGATCTTGGACGTCTGACCCTTCAGGACTGCGTCAGAAAATAAGTTTCTGTTGTGTAAGTAGCAACGCCTGTGGCAGCCCAAGCAGGCGAAGACAGCGAGCTTCAGAGGTTAGTCCAGAAGCTCTGACTCCATTTCCCTACGATTCTCTCAGCTCCGCCCCCTCCTTAAGTGCCGCCCCATGCGGTGCATAGGCTGGTGGCAAGAGGGCTGCCATGGTTCCAGGCACGATGATGTCCTGAGGAAGAGAAAAGAGGAGGTCGTTCCACGAGGCTCTCTCTTAAAAACAACAGAGCTCCTTCCCAGCAACCCCCGTCACACCTCGCCGGGTAACTCACTGGCCCTACCTAGGCCACAGGCTCGGTCCTGAACCAGTCCTCGTCCGGCTGCATATTTTACAGAGTTTGGGAAGGCGGCTGGAACACAGAGACTCCAAATACAGAAATAGAGCAAAATGGAGATTTATATCTCTTTCATATAATATAAAAGTTCAGGAAGAAAAAAAAGTCTTCAAAGGCAGCTAGGAGGGCTTCATCACCTTCTGGATGTGGCTTCCTTTTCTATGTCCAGGGAGACTGCTTCAGTTTTTAGCATCTCCAAGTTGGGGGCGGGGCAGGAGAAGGGTCAGGGGAGCCATGCACATTCCTTTGGAGGGCACAGCCTAGAAGTGATACAACCATTTCTGCTCAATCAGTTGGTGAGAACTCAGACTAATGCCACATCCAGCAAGCTGCAAGGGAGACTGGGAAATGTAGTCTTATGAGGCAGCCATCTGCTTGGCCAAAAATCTGGACTTCTGTTATTAAAGAAGGGGAGAGTGGGAACCAGAGACGTCTCGCCTGCACACCGATTAATTCAGGCCCAGGTTTATGAACCAACTCTTGCAAAGGGTGGGAGGCCCAACCCTGGAGCTGGGCAAGGGCTCAGTTTCCACTGAGGCACATGGGCTTGCTCAAGCCTCTGAACTTTGGGTGTGTATGTTATAACAGCTTAGCTTGTACACTAAGCAGTACACTGTGCCTTGCATTTCTTTGGCTTCTCTTAGGAAGCTGGAAGGAGGGATCATGGGTGTTGGGTAATCAGCCAGCAGTGCCCACTACATTAGCTGCCTTTGAGGCCCTTCCACTCTGTTTAAACAGATAAGGAAGGATCCACGTGACAAACAGCAAACCAGCAGCAATACATAAATCCCAATAAAAACAGAGAGAAGAATTACGAGAAGTCTTCTCACAAGAGATAGAGGAGAGGCATGAGTTCATGTTGTCTGGGTCTTAAAGGATATGTGGGAATTCCCCAAATAATTCCGGTTGGGGAAGGGCTGTTCAGACAAAGAGAAAAGCAAAACGACCGAGGTGTGAAGGCCCCCGAGGT
The DNA here is from genome assembly GCA_004027735.1 of Carollia perspicillata. Lineage (NCBI taxonomy): Eukaryota > Metazoa > Chordata > Mammalia > Chiroptera > Phyllostomidae > Carollia > Carollia perspicillata. The sequence continues at coordinate 6,421 of PVKM010034736.1, forward strand.
GTGGTTAGAGAGCGGGAGGCCGGGAGCAGTTAAGGATTAAAAACCAAGGGCTGCAGCAGCCTGTTGACAGGCCTCTGAAGCTGCGTAGGATTTTTCACGGTGGCAGAGACAGGATCGGGTCCACGTCTTTCTCCGGAGGAGACTGGAGGATGACTCGTTAGGAAGCTATTTCACAAATTCGGTTGAGTAATGAAGAGAGCCTGCATTAAGGCTGTGGTGGTGGGAATGGAGACAACAGATAGTTTGCAGGGAGACTGACAAAACTTGGCAACTGGGTGGCTAAGGGGGGCTGAGCAAGGACGAGTGGGGTTTTAAACATGGCTTCATATGATTCTAAATTTATACACTTGCGCTAGAGATCCGGAGAAGTAGAGGACAAGCAAGCTTTGTGGCGAGAGGAGAATAGGACTTCCCACTGTCCTAAGCCTGGTTCGTGACAGACTTCTCTGGGTTCCTTGAATGTGTGATGTTCACTCTTAACTCAGGGCTTCTGGACACTCTGTCCCTGCTCCATGCAACACTGCCTCACCCTCAAATCTCCAGCTGGCTAATTTCTCGTTCCCTCCAAGAGCCTTTCTTGACCCTGAGACTGAGGTAAGAAACTCTCTTTGGTTTTTGTCCAATACCCCTTTCTTTTCTCTACACCTCTTATTCAGGGTTGTTCAACTTCTGTCTTCCTCCTTCCCCCACGCAGCCTGTAATTTCCATAGGGCAGGGCCACATCTCCTTGTTTGCCGCTCTGTTCTCAAGGCCTTCTCTCGTGCCTGGCACACAGTAGGCACTCATGCTGGGTCCGAGGTATTTATTTGACAGCTGTCGTGGGAAATGGGAGTTAGCCAATAGTTTTTGTCAGGGTACATTTAGATGTGATGCAAGGCAGTGAGGCCACCATGGGGACAGGTGATGTGACCCTTTTAGAGGCCTGGATCAGTCTAGAACACTGGTTCTCAACCAGGGGCGATTTTGCCTCCTAAGGACATGTGGCATTTTTGATAGTCAGGACGGTGTGTGTGGGTGCATGTGCGTGCTGCTGGCATCTACAGGGTAGAGGCCAAGGATACTCCTAAACACCCTACAATGCACAAGGCGGTCCCCACAGCAAACAATTATCCAACCCAACATGCCAATAGTGCCAGGGCTGAGAAACCCTACTCTAGAGAAGGGTGAGCCAATTGGATGGCTAAGTTTCCGTCTGGCCTACGGGCTGCTATGGCCCAATTGAATAAGAGCAAGAGAAGCTCAGGGGCTGTCACAGGGAATAGAGACTTGTGATGTGCAGCCAGGAACCACCTTGGACTGGGCCTCAGTCATAGGCCCCAACACCTTGGGCAGTTTCCCCTTAACTGAACTCTGGGCCGTAAGCCCAGCAGGCCCAGCCTGGCCCTTGCCTCCCTCTGACTCACTCCACCGGGTTCCTCTCGCTCTTTGGTGGAAGTGGCCACCACACTCTTCCCACCCCATCTGCCTCGCTGATTATTTTCAGCTTGGCTTGCAGAGGCCCAACGCTGCAATTACACCCCAACCTCAATGGCTCCTTCTGAAAATAACATTTGGATCGAAGAAAACCTCAGTCTGGTGGGCTGGATTTTATACTAAACAGTTAAAGAGTGGGTGTGGGCATGGGGGTTGAGGGGGGGAAAAGGAGTGGCACAATGGTAAAATTAAGAGAAGAATCTGGAAGAAGGGGAAGGAAAAGGAAGTGAAGAGAGGGAAGGGGTGGTGGTAGCAGGAGCTGCTGCATAAAGACAATATATCTATGGGCAGGGGTCAGCCATCTTTCAGGTCTTGGGCCAAGTCTTCATTTATGCCTCTAATTGAAGTTTTGTTTGATGAGATAATCGCCACACCCCCTCCCACCCCCCACCCCCACTCCAGTCCTTGAGGCCTGGGAAATGCACATCTGCTTTGGGCCAGAAGAATTAGTCTATGGGCATACCAATCTTTATCCAAGCTAGTAACCAGATTTTCCGACCCCAAAATAGGAGCCACATGGTTTGACATAGGATTTTTGTTCTCTTTCCAGGTGAGAATGGCAGTCTGGGAAATGTAGTTTGGTGATGCTAGTAGCTGGAATTTCTAAGCAGTTCTATGGCCAATGGAGGAGAGTAGATAGGACCTTCAAAGTGGAGATTCTCATGGAAATCAGAGATTTATGGGGTATTTTAGTTCAGAGAAAAGAATGAAACACTAGAAATGAGAACCTCTTTTCCGCCCAGGGGGATAGGAGGTATAGAGGATTAGGGGAGAAATACCCAAAAGCATCTTTTGGATTCCAAAGAGGCCGACAGAGATCAAAAGGCTGTATGAGGTGAGATTTGGGAAAATAGGCAAGAAGGAGTGAGAGCTCAGTTCTGGAGTCAGCCAGACTTGGGTTCAAATGCAGACTGACTAACCACCTGGGTGATCTCCAGCAGTTACTTAGCCTCTCCGGATAGGCCAGCAGTATAGGCTCTGGAGTGAAGCTGGCAGAGTTTGCATCCTGACTCAGCGATGTCAGGCAAGTTACTTAACCTCTCTGTGCCTCACTTTTCTCCTCTGTAAAATGTAAAGAACACCCACCTTCTAAGGTGTCAAAAGGGTTCGGAATAGTTAAAGTGCTTAGAACAGTGCCTGGGACGATGGCAATCACTCAACATGTGTTAGCTATTATTATTATTACCTCTGGAGGTTTTCTCAAAATGTAGCAGCAAGAAACTTTTAGCTAACATATACATTTATTTTCAAGTGTATTAAAATATGTGACTAGCACATCAAAGCTGTGGTTTTGCTTAGGGCAAAGCTACGTAGAATAGGGGAGTCAATTTAAAGCATAAGGAAAGACAGTAAAGTAAGACAAAAGTCAGTTACAAACATACACTATAGGTGGACTGTGAGTATAAAAGAAAATCATGCAGGCAATACCTGAATGGCTGAATAATTTTGAAAATAATCTACAGTGCCATGTGCCCTTCTGCTTAAAAAAACAAACAAACCAAAACAAAACAAAAACCTTCTGAGGAACAAGGGTGGAGAGAGCAGGCTGGGAACACACAGAGTAAGACGCTATCGAAACTCTGCCTCTTTGCCCCCTCTGTAACCATTGTTCTTCTCTTTTTTGTGAAGTCCAAGCCTGGCCAGGCCAGCGAGACCTGATGCCCTAAAGAGTTTTTGAGCCCCGTCGGCATTGTGGATTGGAAGCGCTCAGGGGAGGGAAGCTGAACTGAAAAGCCCAGCTCTGGAAACCGAAAGCCAGCTCCCCGACTTCACTCTCCCGTCGCTTTTAGGGCGATTCGGGCCTCTCTGATTTTTTTTGGATCACTGGGTCAATCAGTCAGCCAATGCCTCGGGAGAAGTTTAATTAAGCTCAGATCGCCGGCGCGGGCTGCCAAAGGTCTCCCAGCCCGCCCCGCTCGGAGCACAGCAGTGCAAAGCCTCTCTCCAGCCCGGCCCGCCGGGCCCGCATCCCGCGCATGCGCGGCAGCAGTACGCCGGCGCCCCGCGGCAGGCTGGGCTCCCAGAACGGCGTTGCAAACTGTTGCATCAGACAGCAGGCAGCCGGCCGGGCCGCCAGGGTTTCTAGGAAGATAGGATGGGTTTGAGATCTTCCGTGGTCTCTTGGGAGCGCTGGCCGTCACTCTCGGTGTTTACACTCTGGTAACACAATCCCCTGAAATCTCAAGCTTGCGCCAGTCGGGGAGGGCCATAGCCACAGGTGAAATTCGCTGATCTCCACTGCTCCAGCCCCACCCCATGGCCCGGGGCTGGACCAAGAGAACTGCACTTCGTTGGCTTTATTTATAGAATGGGCCCTGAAGGAATGAGCTGGGTTTGATTTCTCTTCCCAAGTACAAGAATGCCCCTGAGGAATTTCTCACTCTGTGAAAGTGCAAAACTAATTTCCCCAGACAAGTGCCGTTGCCGGTTCCCAAAAGGGCTTGGAAAGATCCCAGCAGGAAGTTCAGTGGTTTCCAAATCTCTTCAGCCCCCAGCGGTGGACACGCAGACACTGACCATGAAGAACTTCTTGGTGGGTGGACACACATCTTCCACAGATAGGCGTTCTTTTGGCATAGCTCAGGCCCCCAAGTTATGGAGACTTTGGACAAGAGCCAGAGAATGCACAACCAGACACTTATTCAGACACCACACATACAGTGAGTTCTCCAGATTCAAATGGTCCTGCAGCTCAGGTAAGGAAAGGTTGTCCTTCTTACTCTCCATCATGCTGGGCTCTGAGCCACTGCCTTCCTCAAGTGGAGACAAAACAATGCTGGATATAAAAGGGTGGGGCAGTCTTGGGGGTGGAATATTCAAGAAGAATAAGTACTGATTCGGAATCTACTTTCTAAAGGGGCTTCCAGGGACATAGTCTGAATTCTATGGTTCAATCCTTTATTTATTTCATTTTTTGGGAGTGGGTCAAGACCAAGATAATTCAGTGTTAATAGATTTTCCAAAAAGCTAAAACTGGCGATGTACCTTAAGCCTTTTGTCTTTTCTAGGGTGTTGACAATAAAAATCTATCCCATTGGAAGAATCTTGAAAGCTAAAACAGGCCTAGTATTCTTCCTTCCCCTCATTATTTATTGTGAATCACTCAATCCCAAGATTCAATTGAAAAGTGACCTGAAAACTGGTAAGCATTATCTGACACTTGTCCTTTTGTCAAATAGTCACTGTTTAAGACAACATTTTCCTTTGACCAGTGGGGAATTGTGGCACTACGGGATTTTTCATTGTAATAGATACTTCATAAATATGGCCCAGACTATTTCGGTCATCAACAATGATCTTGTGCCCTGGCTGGTGTGGCTCAGTGGATTGAGCGCTGGCCTGCAAACAAAAGGGTCACTGGTTTGATTTCCAGTCAGGGTACATGCTTGGGTTTCAGGCCAGGTCCCTAGTATGGGGTGTTCAAGAGGCAACCACACATTGATGATTCTCTCCCTCCCTTCTCCTGTCTCTAAAAATGAATAAATAAAATCTTTTTAAAAAACAATGATCTCGTGAACTGAAGGAGTGACTAGAAAAGGATGGAGAGGAATGTGGGCAAGTGCTGGAGTTGGAATATTTCCAAGTCCTATTTCTGAGGGTGTGTCAGTGCCCAGAACCTCTGCCAAATGGGTGCCACCAAGGTGTGTAGGGTCTGGGGACGTGGTCTCAGGGCACTGCCAGGAGCTGATAGAATCTCAGGTATCCCAGCAATAGTTCTCATCTGGGGAAGCAAGTCATTTCCTATTGCAGGGCCTCTCAGGCTTGAAAGTTGGAGCCATGTGGTCAGGAGCCAGGTGGGAATGGGAAGTGAGCTCCTAAGTGCATGTTAGATTCTCTGCTCTACCCCCAGCACCTACAGGTAGTGGGCTCTCCACGCATGTTTGTAGAAGAAATGCGTTGAAAGAATGAGGAAAGGAGCAGAGAGAGAAAAGGTCAAAGAAGTCCAAGGATTTTGTAAGAGGCAACCTGGGATGTCCAGGGCTCTCTTGGTTTTGGTTAAGAGAAGAATCCTTCTAGTTCAAAGGCATAGAACAAGGGATTGAAAACCATTAAGTGGCAACTCTCATGAGGTCTCTTCCGCCTTGGTTTCCCTGTTTGGAAGGGCCTCCAGTTGGTGATTCTGGAGTATGAGCAGTCACTCTGTGTAACCAAGTCCAATGACATCATCAGTGATTGCCTCACTTAACTGGATTCCCAGAGCAAACTTCTGAGACAGCGAAGGGTCTGCGGGAGGGTGTGTGACTAAGTTCCAGAGGGCAGGAAAATCCCCCAGAAGCCACACTTTAAAACTCTAAGCAGAGTGGTGCCCAGATGGTTAGATGGTGCAGACATAAACGAAAAGTGATTCGTTTTCCACATTTATTGGGTACGCACAGATTCTAGACACGATATTGAGCCCAAACCCAGACAAAGCTCCTGTTCTAAGAGCTTATGATCTAAATTCCTTGTGGAAAGTCTGTCTTTGAAATGTTTAAGGCACCTCATTTAATCCGCATTTCCACTTCAAGTCATGTACCTCCTTCCTGAGAAACCCACCACATTTGAAGTTTGTAGCTGGCCTTCCTTCTGTTTTTACTATTTACGTGCCAATGTCAAGGGTGGAGAGAGCCACATTAGTTTTAAAATAAAACATAAATAGCGGAATGAGCCTTGGTTAAAGTAAAAACCACAGAAAGGACTTTTTTTCCTCTCATACTTTTCAGATTTTCCTAGAGCCACCTTTATTTCCTCAGAGCCCAGACATAGAAAAGTGAGTGGGCTTCTCCGGATGCTCTTCCAAGAGCAAGCTACAGCCTCACACCCGTTCTCTCACTGTGCCTTTAGGTTTTGTTTTTCTTTTGAGACAATGGAGTACCAAATGGGGGCTTAGAAAATGATTGAAGCCCCTGGTTCACGTGTGGTATTTTTAAGCATTCAGAGTAGATTTTGGTTTGCTTTGGCGTGGTTTGTATCTTACTTCTTCTGTTCACCGTATTAGCTTGTACATTCTGGGTGACAGCAACATGACTTTGAAGTCAGATTCCCCTGGTGGATTCCCAGCATTGCCACTTACCAGTCTTGTGACCTCATCTGTCAAATGAGAATAATGAATGATGCACACCTCTTGTGGCTGTGATGAGGATGAAGGAGTCAAAACACGCACGCAGTGCAAAACAAGCACTTAATACACTGTAACTATTGTGAAAATAGATCCTTCCATCTATTTTCCTTACCCACCCCCTCTGCCTGTTTTGGAGAAGGAAAGAAAATTAGTTATCTATTCCAAGGGGGTGATTTATTCCCATTTTACATCACCAAAGGACCCCGTGAGAAGGGGAGGGAAGGCCGAGTTTGATTTGCAAACACCTGGGTCTTTTAATGGGATGGGGTCAGTGTTCTTTGCCTCTCCAGCAGCACAGGGACTGGGCAAACCTCGAAGGCCAATGGTGGGGTGGCCGGAGCACAGAAGATGGGGAGGAGTGGTCGGGAAAGCAGGCCCAGAGCTGAGATGAGAGGCCAGAGGGGCTCCAGCTCCCAGGAAAAATCGCTTCGGGTGTTCTGAGTCTACGGGTCTGCGAGTCCAGGCCCGCCAGCCCAGGGGCCTGGTGACCGTGGGACCCGAGGCGCGTGCGGCAGCGCCCTCTGCCGGCCGTGCTGGGCAAGTCAGCTCCGCGCCGGCCCCGCCGCCGTGCAGGTGGGACTCCAGATCCCTCCCGCAGCCTCCGCCTCCGCCTCCACTGCATCCCTAGCGAGGACCGCGCTATCCCGTCCCCGACTGGATTTCGGGAGACGCGTCCCTATCTAACGCCTGCAGGCTGAGCAGAGACGATGCTCAGAAACATTCGATTCACCTGGGGATCGGAGGCCGAGGGAACCTACCCATACCCCGCAGAGGCTGCGCCCCTTGGTATCCGGGGCCAAAGCCTGCTGGGCTGTCCGAGGCGGTTTGGAAGTGGCATCGCCTATGGCCAAGACCGCGGGTTCTGCCGACAGAGAGGAGCCCTGGGTTCGCTTTCTACCTCATCCATTTTCCAGCTAGGTGACCTTGGGCAAGGTACTTAAATTTCCGTGTGCCTTAGTTTCCTCATCTTTAAGATGAAGAGAATGATCCCAATCGTAATGGATTGCCATGAGGATTACGTGGGACCAGACGGCATGGGTTGGAATTCTGGCCCTGACTTCAGTTAGCTGTGTGCTTGGGGCAAGTTACTTAACCTCTCTGTGCCCCCGTTTCCTGCAAAATAGGGTAATAGCGGTACTTACCTCCGAGGGTTGTTGCCTGCAAAGCGCTTAACACAGTGCCTGGCACAGAGCAAGCGCTCAATAAATGGTGGCTATTATGGTGGTTGTCGTTATTATTGTTCTTAAGTCCGCTGAGCACACGAGCAGCACTAGCTGGCGGCTATTATTTGTATCTTTCTCGGGTCCTGCTATTTCTTTCAGGGCATTGTTAAAATCTTTTACCCTGCGCTCGAGTCCTTATCAGTTGCCGAAGGACAGCTGGCCTTCCCAAGCCTGGAAAATCGAGGTTCCCCTGGAGGAGGGCCAAGGACGCGGCCGCGGGCGGCAAGGACCGGGGCCTCTCGGGAGAACGCCCGCGCAGCGCCGCCAACGCCCGCGCAGCGCCGCCTCCGCCCGCGCCTCCATTAGCGCGCGCCAGAGCCGCAGTGACGTCGCCAGGTCCGCGAAAGGTGGGGGGCGCGCGGCCTGGACAGAGACTCTGGGGTGGCGGGGATGACCTGGGTGGCCCTGCTGTCCCCGGAGGCTGCAGCCGGGGCAGCCTGAGTTGCTGCAGGGAGGCCCCTTCCTGGGCTGGCTCTGCTGCGCGGGTCTGAGCCGGGCACGCTCTGGCTCCGCCTGCAGCCCAGCGGGGAGGCCGGAGATGCCAACACCTGCCACTGTGCCCCGGGGCCCTGCAGCCGGAAGTGGCGCTGACCTCCCGGCCGCCGCTCGGCGTGTGCGTGGTCCTCCCCTCCCGTTCTCTTCCCCGCACTTGCCCCAGTCCTCTCCCTTGCCGTCCCCCAGCGACCCGCCGAGCTTCCTCTTCCTCCAGCCTCCTGGACCAACTTATTTGCTGTGAGGGGTTAATAACCACCCACAGGAGGCGCCTCCCACACCGAGCTTTCCCTCCGCAGCCCCCGGCGCGCCCATCCCATCGCTGGCTGGACAGTTCCACTTGGCTTGCCCTGCACGAACCTCTAACTCGCCGTGTCTTGCCCATCTCAGAGATGGCGCTACCACCCACCCTATCATCTCAGACTCCTTCTCGCCTTCCCTCCTAAATACATCTCTAGGCGCTTTCCATTCTTCATCCTAATTCCAGCCTGGTTTTGGCTATTAACATTCTCCTCAAAGATCTCCTTGTCTGCACTCCTACCCCCTTCCCGTCCACCCACCACGCACTGCGTGAGCGAGCCACCTACAGCCCGTGTCTGGCTGTGCCTCCCTTTTCTTAAGGCAGCCCCGACCCCAGCCCTCTCTGCCTTGGACATGCTGGTCTGCCACTTTTTGTTTCTTCTTCTAATCTAACACCTTTAGAGTTGGGGCCAAGATTTTGAAGGTTGTCAATGTCTTTATTG
>PVKM010034737.1:0-15455 GCA_004027735.1 Carollia perspicillata
AGGCTTAGATTTTGGTTTGCTCACATAGGTCGCCATGGCACTAGGCCTCATTATTGAATTAATTTAACACCCCTGTGGAACTGTCTCCCTGTGGCCTGGGACTGATAGGGGATTCAAGAGTTGGAAAATTTTAGTTTAAGGTAAATTGTTACAAGCCTAGTAAGTAATGCATTCGTTCAAGCTTTTGTTTTAGAAACTACAGATAAGGCCCATCCTGGCTCCTAGGAGAGGCAGCTGACCTCATGGGGCACTGCTAAAGATTACTGCCTGGGGACAAGTAGAGGCATCTGGGCCACCAGCCCCTAGGAACAGCTAACTGCCAAGGGCAAGAATGTTGCAGTATTTTAATCTAATTTTTCCTGGATTTCAAAACACCTCACTGCACTTTGTTCTCTGTTATAAAAAGGCTGGCTTGGAAAGAAAATGTAAGATGGGACTTCTGGCCAAGATGGAGGTGTAGGTAGAGGTATTGTGCCTCCTCGCACAAACAAAAGAAGGACAACAACAATTTAAAAACAAAAGAACAACCATAACTGACAGAAAATCAAACTGTATGGAAGCCCGACAACCAAGAAGTTAAAGAGGACACATTCATCCAGACTGGTAGGAGGGGCGGAGATGGGCAGCTGGGCATACAGGACTCAAAGCAAGGCAGTGGCTGGAGGACCAGGCAGTCCCTCATTCTTGAGCAGATGAACTGGGAGGAACAGCTGGGGGGTGAAACAGACTATACAACCCAGGGTGCCAGCACAGGGTTATTTCCTCAAAACCTCAAAGACAGAAAAAGCCTGTGTGGGTTGCGGCAGTGGGAGAAACTCTCAACCTCACCAGAGTGTTCATTAGAGAGACTCACAGGGTTCTAGAATGTACACAAGCCCATCCACCCAAGAATCAGCGCCAGAAGGGCCTGATTTTATTGTGGGCAGTGGGGGAAGTGACTGAAAACCAGCAGAGAGTGGAGCAAGCGCCATTGTTGCCTCTCAGACCCCTTCCCCATATATAGTGTCACAACGCAGTTATGTGGGTTGCCCGCCCTGGGAAACACCTAAGGCTCCATCTCTTACTTCCCTATATAACAGGCACACTGAGAAAAAAAAAATGGCCCAAATGAAAGAACAGATCAAAGCTCCAGAAAAAATACAACTAAGCGATGAAAAGATAGCCAACCTATCAGATGCATAGTTCAAAACACTGGTGATCAGGACGCTCACAGAATTAGTTGAATTTAGTCCCAAATTAGATGAAAAATGAAGATTATGCAAAGTGAAATTTAAAAAAAGTACAGTGATGGGAAGGAAACCGGGACTCAAATCAACAGTGTGGACCAGAAGGAAGAAAGAAACATTCAACCAGAAAAGAATAAAGAAACAAGAATTCAAAAAAATGAAGAGAGGTTTAGAAACCTTCAGGATATCATTAAACATTCCAACATCTGAATTATAGGGGTTCCAGAAGGAAAAGAGGAAGAACAACAAATTGAAAACTTATTTGAAAACATAATGAAGGGGAACTTCCCCAATCTGGTAAAGGAAATAGACTTACAGAAAATCCAGAAAGCTCAGAGAGTCCCAAAGAAGTTGGACCCAAGGGAGAATACACCAAAGCCCATCATAATTACATTACCCAAGATTAAAAACAAGGAGAGAATCTTAGAAGCAGCAAGAGAAAAGGAGACAATTACCTACAAAGGAGTTCCCATAGGACTGTCAGCTGATTTCTCAAGAGACCTTACAGGCAAGAAGGGATGGGAAAGAAGTTTTCCAAGTCATAAAAGGCAAGGACCTACATCCAAGATTGCTCTATCGAGCAAAGCTATCATTCAAAATGGAAGGGCAGATATTGTGCTTCCCAGATAAGGTCAAGTTAAAGGAGTTCATCATCACTAAACCCTCATTATATGAAATGTTAAAGGGATTTACCTAAGAAACATAAGATCAAAAACTATAAACAGTAAAATGACAATAAACTCACAACTATCAGCAACTGAACCTAAGAACAAAAACTAAGCAAACAACTAGAACAGGAACAGAATCACAGAAATGAAGATGACATGGGGGGTTATCAACAGGGGAGGAGGAGATGGGGGAAAGGTACACAGAATAAGTAGCATAAATGGTAAGTATAAAATAGACAAGGGAAGGTTAAGAATAGTATAGGAAATGTAGAAGCTGAAAAATTTACATGTATGACCCATGGACATGAACTAAAGGGGGAGGAATGTGGGTGGGAAGGGGTGTGCAGGGCAGAGGGGAATAAATCGGGGAAAGTGGAACAACTGTAATAGCATAATCAATAAAATATATTTTTAAAAAAACAAAATGTAAGGTGGTCCATTAGGGTATGAACCCACCATCGTCTCAGATCGCCAGTCATCTGAATAAAGCATCCATAAAGACTCAATCCCTGTCTCTGCTGATTGGGTTTGATACATGACAGGCAGCCTGAACTCTGGTGTCTTTCTGGTTTCAGGACTACTGCTAGCACAGTCACTTCTGGCTGGCTTCTCTAGTTTTTTAAGTGTCATGAGTGTGAGCTCTTCCTTATACACTAAAAAATCATAAGGAATAAATGCTCTCAACTATTACAGATAAGTCTAACCCCTACTGGGCCACATCACCTCGACCCTGTCTTCTAAAGCAGTAGCCACTGCTATGCTTTGGTACCTCTCCTTCCAGAGCTTCTTGCATTTGCATTCATATATGTGTGTTTGTGAAGATATGTAGTATTGTCTTATGGGAGAAACTCTCTCCTATATGGTGTGCTATATTCCTCTGCAGTTTAATTTTTTTTACTGGGCAATACATCTTAGAGATCTTTCTCTGATGGAACACCCAGAGCTACTTCATTTGTTCTAACAGAGCAATGCATTCAACAGCCTGGCTGTGCCATGACTTATGTAGACATCCCTCCATTGTCAGGCATTTGCTGTATTTTGTTGTATATAATGTGTACCCACATTTTTGGCCCAAACTTTCAGGAAAAAAATATTTTGTTTTAATTTTTAATTCATTTTTTATTTATATTTAGAAACAAAACCAATTTTTGTATTCCAGGGTATTATTTTGCATACAGATACCATTACTGCTTTCTAGAGCAACACTTTTAATTCATAAGTGTAAATAAAAGAATTAAAAACATATATAGGTATGAAATTAGTACTACCCATGTATAATGTGCATCCTTATTTTTCCCTCAGAAATTTGGGCAAAAATGTCACATTATACGCAGCAAAATAGGGGAAGTTGTGGCTGGCTTTTTTAATGTATCAATCTTGTCATGACATGTGGTGATGACCCAGGCACATTTAAGGATCTGAGATAGGACAGACCTCTGTGAATTATCTGGGAAAGCATCTCTGGGGAGACAGATGCAAACAAAGCCTGTAACTAAAGCTGAGGCTCTGGAAGTTCTGTCTGAAGATCCTGGATACTGCTTTTCCCCAATGGCCACAAATCAAGTTTGTTAGAAACTGAGAAGTCACTGTTAAAAAAAAGACACAGCCCATCTTCCAGTTTAAAGAAGAGATTGCAAATACCAACACATTTAAAAGTGGAATTGAATCCTCCCTTCAATAACCAAAGCAATTAGTCCAGAAAGATTTAGTATTTCTTGCATCCAAAATCCAAACCAACTTGAAATGAAAAGTTAGGATTGATAAAGCATGGGAATTTTGACTCTACAAACCATGCAAAGAGGATTTGAAATGCAGCCCCTGCTACTTTTTCTTCTGCTTAAGCAAATACTAATATAGATTAGTTCTCTATCTGACCGTAAATGTACAGGGAGACATTGACTAAGGAAATCCATTGCTGTGGACAATAGAATGTACCACACCAGAAGGAGAGAAAATTAATTTTATTCACCATCCTTACCAATCCAGTTAATCTTGAATTGCAGGAAGCTTCAAAAGATTATATTTTATTCTACTGAGTTTACCACCAGCTATGCCTGGGGAACTTCTACACATCCTTCCTGACTCTGCCAGCATCTTCTGCAGGATTTCTCATTCCTCCCAAACCAATTTCGATTCCAGCATAGTAGTACATACATATCTATATAACATAGCATTTCTTGTTTGTCATTCAAATTAATTATGAGTAGGGTTTTTGAGAGGAAATACTACAGTGTGTGCATTTTGTTTCCCCAATACATAACAGTTTCTGGCACCTAGCAGGTTCTCAATTAAAATGTATTGTCCTGAAGATCTCTAAGGAAAGAGAGTAGTCTCATCATTCAGTAATTTCCAAAGGTTTATAAAAACAGACAGGAGAGGAAAGCAGTAATCCACTAACTCAATTCAGTAGTTTGTCTAATAATACTTAAGGTATTATTAACTCTATGAAGTAAAGGTGTCCTCCTTCTTAAACTCAAGTATACTTCCTAGAATCTTCAGTACCTTAGATTTTGGATTAAGAATTCTTGGTTAATTGGATGGTAGGTTTTAGGATCAAAGAACCCAATGGTGAGGGGGGGTTATAATTAATTGCAGCATATAATCTAATGGAGCATTTTTACCTTTTATATTGCATGTTTCTTTTTGATAAAGAAAAGCTCTCAGATCCTAATCTTGGAGCTGTTGGGCCTTCTGGGGCTGGAGTAAGGAAATGTCCATGCCTGGGTGAGAATCTCCTGGCTATTTGAAGTGCTGAGCTAAGGTTCAAAAGATTAGAAACTACTTCCAACATTTTCATTATAAAAATTCATGACCTTAGGTGTATTTACTAACCCTCAGTTTCCCCATATACAAAATGGGAATAATAAACATATTCTACTTTCTAATCTAGACTGTCAGCTCCTACCAATCTTTTAACAATGCCCAAGCATCGCCTCAGCTATGGAGGTTTCCTTGACACTTGATACACACAATTCCATTAAGAAAAATATTAGATGCTCCTGGGTGGACTGCATATTCTAAAAGTGACCACAGCAATATCTCTATCTCAACATGCTCTTCCAGTAAGTTACCTCTCTCCCCTCAAGAGGTGAAATCTCTCTCTCCTCCCCTTGAACATAAGCAATTCATAACAGATTCCACAAATAGAATGTATGAAAGCCATGCTGCATAAGGTCCAAGGCTAGGTTATAAAAGGTGACAAAGGTTTATGCTTTGGTTCCTTTGCAAAGTCATGCCCTCTCTGAGCCTTAAGCCACCATGTAAGAAGTCCATTTATCTCGAAGCCACCAAGCCAGAAAGGCTATGTGGAGAAACCAGAGATACAGAGATATGTCTGAAGTTCCCCAACTGCTCCAGATGCTCCAGCCCCCAAACTTCTCAGCACAGGTGCCAGGCATGTGAATAAATAATTTTTTGTGATGATCCCAGCCCCAGGTGTCACCAGATTGCAACCTCACCAGAGGCTGATCCAAAACTGCTCCACAGAATTGCTCCTGAATTTCTGACCTGCAGAAAATGTGAGATAATAAACAGCTATTCTTGTTTTAACAAGAATGTATGAAAGCCATGCTGCAGACATTAAATTTTGAAATAAATTGTTATACAACAATAAATAACCAGAACAACTCTCTCCAGGAAATCTATATCTCTATAGCACACCTATCACTACAAGTAACTGTTTTGTTGTCATCCCTTATTTGGAAGTAAGGTTTTCCATGTCTAGAACCATATATTATTATACCCGATATCTTGTGCAAGGGTCTAGATACAATACACAAGTTGATTGATAAGTTTGAAAGGATAGATAAATGGATGAATAAATGAATAAATGGTGGAAGGAGTGGTAGAGAGATAAATGAATACTTCCTAGAGATTCTGTCATTAGGTAAGATCATATATATGGATGAATATAAAATATTTTTAACAATGCCCTAAATAAAGTTTTCATGTTATTAAATATCAGTTTTTTATCTTAAGATATGTATGATATGTTTAGAGAGACTTAATATAACAGACATTTTCTGTATGATAAATTTAGTAACTTTGGTCAAGATAGCAGTGTAGACAGACATGGCTCACTTCTTTGCACAACCACATCAGAATTACAACTAAAATATGGAACAACCTTCACTCAGAACCATCAAAAATTGAGTTGAATGGAAGTCTGAAAACAACAGAATTAAAGAAACCACATCCACTGAGACTGGTAGGAGGTGTGTAGACATGGAACAGTCTGGTCTCTCACCCACATGTGGTAGATGAAAACTTAAGAGAGATATCTTGGGAGTGATGAGTCCCACCCCCACAACAGGCCTCCCAGCCCAGGACTCCAGTGCCAGGAAGATGAGTCCCCACACTTCTGGCTGCAAAAACTAGTGAGGATTGTGTCAGTGGAAGAAACTTCTGGAGCCCCAAGCAGTTCCTCTTAAAGAACACACACATGAACTCGCCTACTCAGACTCACTCCCTCTGAGCTCTAGCACTAGAGTAGCAGCTTGAAGGGCACTAGTAGTATACTACAAGAGGCTGAAGTGTCAGTCATGGGGGCAAGAACAGACTATTGTCTCTTTGCTGATTTCTCCTCCTCTGCCCAGCAGAGCCACAGAGACAGCAAGCTGGTGCCCTGTCTGACTAACACTGTTTGATCTACCTTCGATATCCCTAGAGACTCTGCCCCACCCAACTTATGGGCCCACCCAAGCTGCTTTTCCAAATGAATACTGGTCCTGGCTCATGCTTCAAAACTTCCTAAATCCTATCAACCAAGCAACAGCTAGCCTCAGCGAGCTCCAGGCCAGGCACTACCAGCAGCCAGATTAGTTTCACAGCTAAGCTTCACCTGGGAATCTCCAAGCCCAGTACAAATAGCAGCCTTCTCAGATTGCTTTATAAGTGAGACAAGGCAGCCCTGGGCGTAACACAGGTGGAGGATGACCTTGGCCTGAACCACCCGTGAAATGTCAGGGCCAGTGCATCCAGTGGACAACTACAGATCACTTCAGAGCAACACCAACATGACCCTGCACAGATGGGCATGACCTCCATGGAGGTCAGGGGTTGGTGGTAAGTAGCCACAGTCAATCCTTGCAGCTGACTGACCCAGGTCAATTCATCCCATTGATCTGCCAACAGCAAACAAGTCTCAACTACAAGAGGAGGGTGTACTCAGCCCACACAAAGGGTGCATTTCAAGTACCCAGCTTGGGTGATAGGGGAGACTGTCCCACTGGACTCTAAAGGACACCTACTACATTAGGCCAACAACCAAGACACAGAGTTAAAGCAGCTCTACCTACTACATAGAAACAAACATACAACCAGGGTGGCTGCCAAGATGAGGAGACAAAGAAACATGGTCCAAATGAAAGAACAGATCAAAACTCCAGAAAAAGAGCTAAACAAATGGATATAACCAATCTATCAGATGCAGAATCTAAAACATTGATTATAAGGATGTTCAAGGAAATCAGTGAGAACTTCGGCAACATAAAAAGGATCCAATCAGAAATGAAAGATTCATGAATTGAAATAAAGAAGAATTTACAGAGAAACAAGAGTAGAGTGGATGAAACCAGGAATCAAATCAATGAATTGAAACATAAGGAAGCAAAAAACAACCAATGAAAATAAGAAAAAAAAGAATCTAAAAATAATGACAGTAGTATAAGCAGCCTCTGGGACAACTCCAAGAGGTCCAACATTTGATTCATAGGGTTGCCAGGAGGAAAAGAGGAAGAGCAAAAAATTGCAAATTTATTTGAAAAAATAATGAAAGAAAACTTCCCTGATTTTGGTGAAGAAAATAGATGTATAATTCCAGGAAGCACAGAGAGCCCCAAAGAAGTTAGACCTATAGAGGACCATACCAGGACACATCATAATTAATGTGCCAAGGGTTAAAGATAAAGGGAGAATCTTACAAGCATTAAGAGAAAAGGAGACAGGTACCAACAAAGGAGCTCCCATAAGACTGTCAGCTGATATCTCAAAGGAAACTTTGCAGGCAAGAAGGGGTTGGAAAGAAGTATTCAAAGTGATGAAAAGCAAGGGCCTAAAACCAAGATTACTCTATCAAGCAAAGCCATCATTTAAAATGGAAGGGCAGATAAAGTGCTTCCCAGCCAAGGTAAAGCTGAAGAAATTCATCATCACCCAGCCATTATTACATGAAATGTTAAAGGGAGTTATTTAAGAAAAAAAGATAAAAAATATGAACATTAAAATGACAACAAACTCACAACTGTCAATGACAAAATATCTAAAAAATAAAAAAAAATAAAAAACAAAGCAAACAACCAGAACAGGAACAGAATCATAAGTATGGGGACCATTTGGAGGGTTATCAGCTAGGACAGGGAAAGAGGAAAATAGTGTAGGAATCAAGAACCATAATTGGTAGAAACAAAATAAACAGGGGGATCTTAAGAATAGTATAAGAAAGGGAAAAGACAAAGAATTTACATGTACAACAAATGGACGTGAACTAAAGTGTGGGGGTTATTGCTGGAAGGAAAGGGGATACCGGGCACAGTGGGGCAAAGGGAAAAAACTGAGACAACTGTAACAGCATAATCAATAAAATATACTTAAAAGATTCAGTAACTTTCCCTCATTCTACCTGAATCCAGCTAAACTGTACTGCAATTGTCTGTATCTCCACAGATTATAAGGCCTGTGGGAGTCAGAATCATGCTTATTTTGTTTACCTTCAAAGCCTACTCCATGCCTGCCATATGTATTTCTTCATTAGAAGTGTCAGAAGAAAAGAAAAACTATATTAAAATTCAACAAGGGTATTTTTAACTAGGTATAATAGTCTCCTCAACTATATAATTGTTACCTTTCTAAAACTTTCCAACATTTTAGTTCATTATTTGAGATTGAATCCAGAAGACATTTGGAAACAGAGAAATCTAAGCCCAACACTTAAGTCACCATCATTATCAAGGCTTGACCAAGCAGTGACCTGCCTCAACTGCGACCTACACAGTTATGAAGAATCCCTACCTTCTACGGGTTTCCATCTGAACAGAATCTCAAAATGTATTGATTGTATAACTCCCCCAACAGTGCCATGAGCAGAAAAAAAACGATCATGAACCTGGAGTTTGACTCAGTGGCTGGCGTACTCAGGAGATTGTTTAATGGGTGAAAAAATAATATACTTCTGAAGGTTAGGCAGTCTTCCTGAAGTTACTTACTGCTGGCAATAATAATAGCTGCCATTTATTGAGCCCTTAGAAACTTAAGCATTTTCATGAATTAAATCATTTAATTCTCATAGCAACTCTAGGAGGTAATATTATTAGCATCCCCATTTTAAAGATGAAGATTCTGATGCACAGAAGCAATTTGCCCAAGTCACAGAACCAAAAGATGAGGTAGCTGGAGATTAAACCAGGTAGTCTGTCTGCTCTTACCATCATGCCAAACTGCCAAACTACCAAACTCATGGCTGTCATCAAAAGTTACAGAGGAAAAGTGCCCCCCGCCACACTTCCTCCCAGCTACAGACACCATGGTAAAGCATGAGATTGGGGATGTAGCATTTACGCTATGAGTAACCATAAAATTCCTCTCATGGAAAATCAAGTAAAACAAGCTTCATCTGCGGATCTAACAAGGGCTTGAGGCTCTTTAGGCATAGCCTGGAAGAACTAAAGTTACAGAATTCACTTTTTATGCAAGAGATGAACAAGCAAGTAAGTGGTAGACAAGGGAAGGAAGATAAAAAGGTGAGCCCAATAACACAGCAAGAAGCTGAAATTTGAAAAGAAAATATGGCCAATGACAATTCGCACAGAGGTAGAAGCAGCTAAAGGGCTTCCCCCCTTAGGATATGTAACCACTCATAAAAAAAAGTCATTAGTAATGAGCATTCAATATCTCCAGTATTTCCGTTTCTGGGCACACAGTTGAGATGGACTTCCCAGGCCCCCATAATTGAGTGGAGCCACATGACCAGTTCTAAAACAAAAACAAATGAAAAACCACAGAAGTCACATCCCATACAGCACATTTAATTGCCTCCAGAGTTCCTTCCCCTCTGTCAGTGTGATCCAAAATATTTTAGATGTTTAGACCTCCCACTTGACCCATGATAATGTGAGCTATAGATGTGGCATTTCCAGCATTTGATTATGGAAATTCTCAAACATTTAGAAATTGAAAGGAGTTTATACTGAACACCTTTGTACCCAACACCTAGATCCTACAATTAACATATTGTTGTATTGTATTTGCTTTTTCATATATCTATCTAACTTTTCATCCCTCTATCCACTCAATCCATTTCATTTTTGGGTGCATTTCATAGTAAGTTACAGATATCAGTATACATTATCCCTAAATACTTCTGCGTGTGTATAACTAAGAGAGGCCCAATATATGTTTGCAGGGTTTGGTTGTTTGTTTCTGTGTTTTTTGCCAAAATGTGCATATAGTGAAGTGCACATCTCTTTTTTTGATTCTTGTTTATTCCATTACAGTTGCTGCAACTTTTCCCTCTTTGCCATCCTCTGTCCTGCCCACCCCACCCCCACTCCCAAGTTCATCCCAAGACCATTGTCCATGTCCATGAGTCATTCATACATGTTCTTTAACTAATCCTTTCCCCTTCTTTCCACCAAAGCCCCAGCCTTTCCTCTGGAAGCTGTCAGTCTATTCCCTGTTTCCATGTCTCTGGTTCTGTTTTGCTTATTAGTTTATTCCATTCATTAGATTCCTCTTATTGGACAGATCATATGGTATTTGTCTTTCACTGCCTGGCTTATTTCACTTAGCATAATAGTCTCCAGGTCCATCCCTGCTGTTGCAAAGGGTAACAGTTTCTTCTGTCTTTGTGCTGCATGGTATTTCAAGTGTAAATGTAGCACAGTTTTTTAATCCATTCATCTACTGATGGTCGCTTAGGCTGTCCCCAGTGCTTAGGAACATAGGGGTGCCTAGGTTCTTTTGAGTTGGTGTTTCAGGGTTCTTAGGATATAATCCAAGCAGTGGGATTGCTGGGTCAAAAGGCAGCTCCTTCTTTAGTTTTTTTGAGGAAATTCCATGTTTTCCACAGCGGCTACACCAGTCTGCATTCCCACCAACAAGGCAGTAGGGCTCCCTTTTCTCCACATCCTTGCCAGCACTTGTTTATTGATTTATTAATGATCACCATTCTCACAAATGTGAGATGGTATCTTGTTGTTTTAATTTGCATCTCTCTGATGGCTAGTGATGTTGAGCATTTTTTTTCATATGATTATGGGCCCTCTGTATGTCCTCCTTGGAGAAGTGTTTATTCAGGTCCTTTGCCCATTTTTTAATTGGATTGTTTGTCTTCCTGGTGTTGAGTTGTATGGGTTCTTTACATATTTTGGAGATTAAACCCTTGTCTGAGGCATCACTGTCAAATATGTTCTTATGTAGTACATTCCCCTTTTCATTTTGATACTGGTTTCTTTAGCTGTGCAGAAGCTTTTTAATTTGATATAGTCCCATTTGTTTATTTTTTTCCTTTATTTCCCTTGCCCTAGGAGATACATTGGCAAAAATATTGCTGCATGGGACATCTGAAATTTTACTGCCTAAGTTTTCCACTAAGACTTTCATGGTATCACAACTTATTAAGGCTTTTATCCTTTTTGAGTTTATTGTGGTGTATGGTATAAGATAGTGGTCTAGTTTCATTATTTTGTATGTACCTATCTCGTTCTCTCAACACCATTTATGGAAAAGACTATTTTTACTACATTGTGTACTCATGCCCCCTTTGTCAAATATTAATTAACCAGAGACAAGGGTTTATTTCTGGGCTCTCTATTCTGCTCCATTGATCTGTGTGTCTGTTCTTATGCAAGTACCAGACTGTTTTGATTACAGTGACCTTATGGTATAGTTTGATACCAGGTATGTTGATCCCTTCAACTTTGTTCTTCTTTCTTAAGATTTCTGTTGTTATTTGGGCCCTTTTTGGTTCCATATACAGTTTTGAAATACTTGTTTTTGATCTGTGAAATATGCCATTGGTATTTTGATAGGGATTACATTGAATCTGTAGATTGCTTTGGGTAATACGGACATTTTAGTGATGTTAATTCTCCCAATGATTAACAGGGTGTATGTTTCCATCTTTTGTGTCTTCCTAAATTTCTTTCTTCAGTGTTCTACAGTTTTCCAAGTGCAGGTCTTTTACGTCCTTGGTTAAATTTATTCCTTGGTACTTTTTTTTTTTTTTTTGCCAAAGTAAATGGTATTTTTTTTCTTAGTTTCTCCTTAATTTTGAATATTGACTTTGTATTCTGCTACTTTCTGAATTCACTTATTAGGCAAGGCAGTTTTTTGAGAGACTACAAGGTTTTCTATGTACCCTGTCATGTCATCTGTAAACAATGACAGCTTAATTCTACCTTTCCAATTTGGATTCCTTAATTTCTTCTCCTTGTCTGATCACTGTGGCTAGGACCTCCACTTTTATGTTGAGTAAGAGTGGTGAAAGGACACACACTCCTTGTTTTATTCCTGATTTGATGGGAAACACTGTTAGATTTTGCCCATTGAGTATGGTGTTGGTGGTAGGTTTATCCTACGTAGCCTTTATTATGATGAGGTTTGCTCCTTCTATTCCCACTTTGCTGAATGTTTTGATCAAATGCTTTTTCTTCATCTATTAATATGATCATGTGATTTTTGTCTTTCATTTTGTTTACATGATGCATCACATTTACTGATATGAATATTGCACCATCTTTGAATCCCTAAAATATACCCAACTTAATCGTGATGCATGATCTTTTTAATGTATTTATGAATCTGGTTTGTTACTATTTTGTTGAGGATTTTAGCATCTATGTTCATCGGAGATGTTGGCTTATAACTTTGTTTCTTTGTTGTGTCTTTTTTATTTTAAATATTTTTAAATTTATTTTTAGAGCAAGGGGAAGGGAGGGAGAAAGGGAGGGAAACATCAATGTGTGGTTGCCTCTTCTGCGCCCACTACTGGGGACCTGGTCTGCAACCCAGGCATGTGCCCTGACTGGGAATGGAACCTGAGACCCTCTGTTTTGCAGACCAGTGCTCAATCCACTAAGCCACACCAGACAGGGCTCTTTGTTGTGTTTTTACCTGGTTTGGAAATTAGGGTACTACTGGCCTCATAAAAAGAGTTCAAAAATCTCCCCTCTTTGAATGTTTTGGTCTAGTTTTAGAAGGATAGGTGTTAGATCTTCTTTGAATATTTGGTACAATTCACCTGTGAAGCCATCTGAGCCAGGGCTTTTGTGTGATGGGAGTTTGTTGATTACTGCTTCAATTTCACTAGTTGTTATCCATCTGTTCAGGTCATCTGCTTCTTCTTAATTCAGTTTTGAAAGATTATATGTTTCTAGAAATGTATCCACTCTGCCCAAGTTACCCAATTTCTTGACATACAATTGCTCATAGTAATTTTTTACAATCCTTTGTATTTCTGTGGTATCTGTTCTTACTTCTCCACCTTCACTTCTGATTTATTTATTTGGGTCCTCTTTTTCTCTTGATGAATCTGGTTAAAGGTTTGTTGATTTTGTTTATCCTTTCAAAGAACTGGCTTCTGGATTCATTTGGTTCTTTACTTTTTTTTTTTTAGTCTCTACGTCATTTAATTATGCTCTGATCTTGGTTATTTTCTTCATTCTGCTTGCTCTGGTCTTTGTTTGTTGTCTAGTTATTTTAGAAGTAAGGTTTGGTTGTTGATTTGAGATTTTTCTATTTTCTTTAGGTAGACCTGTATCACTATGAACTTTCCTCTCAGGTCTGCCTTCACCATGTCCCATAGGGTTGGATTGTTGTGTGTTCATTTTCATTTGTTTCCAGATACTTTTTTTCTTTCTTCCTTGATCTCACTGTTATCCCATTCATTATTTAATAACATGTTATTCAGTGTCCATGTATTTGAATGATTTTGAGTTTTATCCTTGATATTGGTTTGTAGTTTAAGCCATCGTGATCTCAGAAGATGTGTAAGGGAAAAAGCCAAATGCCATTTGGTTTAAAGCTGAAGCAGTAACCTCTACTTTTGCTTCTGTAAGCCAGCTTGGCATGCCAAAACCACAGACATACACCTGCTGCAGCTGCCTTGGGCAGGAAACTCTGCAAAAGGGCTGCAGAGCCAAGCTGAAAACTGTTAACCCACTTGTCGCTAACCCCTCCTGTCCTGCTGTATAAGAAGGAAATGAAATAGAAGTTTGCTGCCCAGACTTTGGGAGACTACTCCTCTAGGCCCACATGCATAATAAAGCTCCCCTCATTACTCTCTGCCTCACTGAGTCATTCTGGTGCCTGGTTTCCTGCAACAGAAACTTGATGTCATTTCAATTTTCTTGATCTGTTAAGGCTTGTTTTGTGTCCTACCATGTGGTCTGTCTTTGAGAATGATCCACGTGCATTTGAGAAGAATGTATATTTTGCTTCTTTGGGGAGAAATGTTCTATAAATATCATTAAGTCCATTTGATCTAGAGAGGCATAAATTCTGTAATATTTTTTTTATTTTTTGGAAGATCTATCCAATTTAACAGTGGGGTGTTAAAATCCCCTATAATGACTGAATTCCTGTCTTCCTCTTTCCAAAATCCTCCAATATTTTCTTTATATATTTAGGTGTACCTATATTGGCTGCATATATATTTTCAAGAGTTGAATCCTCTTGTTGGACTACTCTCTTTAAGTATTATGTAGTCACCTTCTTTGTCTCTTGTTATGGCCTTTATTTTGAAGCCTATTTTGTCTGATATAAATATTGCTACCACAGCTTTTTTCATGTCCATTTGCAAGGAATATTTTTTCCATCCCTTCACTTTTAGTCTGTATATATCTTTTGTCTGAGCTGGAACTCTTGTAGACAGCATATATGTAGGTTGTGTCTTCTTATCCATTTAGCTACCCTATGTTTATTGATTGGAGCATTTGATCTATTTATATTTAAGGTTATTATTGATAGGTATTTATTCATTGCCACTTTTTTCCATTGTGCCCCTGTTCCTCTCTCTCCCTCTCTCTCTCTCCATCTCTCTGTCTATCTCTTTCTCCTTCTCCTTCACCTTCTCCTTTCTCTTCTCCTTCTTCCAGTCCCCTTAGCATGTGTTGCTATGATGGTTTGGTGGAGATGTAGTCTTTTAGCTTTATTGTGCCTGGGAAGCTCTTTATTTCACCTTGCATTCTTAATGACAGCTTTGTTGGACAGAGTAATCTTGTCGCAGGTCTTTGCTTTTCATTTCTTGGAATATTTTATGCCAGTGTCTTCTGGCTTGTAGTGCTTCTGTTGGTAAATCACCTGATATCATTATCAGAACTCCCTTTTATGTTACTAGCTGTTTAGGTTTCTCCCTTGCTGCTTTTAAGATTCTCTCTTTATCTTTAAATTTTGACATTTTGATTGTAATGTGTCTTGGAGTGGGCCTCTTCGGATTCATCTTCATTGGGATCCTCTGTGCCTCCTGGACTTGCATGATTTTTTTCCCTCACCAAGTTAGGGAAGTTCTTTGTTATTATTTTTTCAAATATATTTTCTATCCCTAGTTTCTTTTCTTCTCTTTCTG
>PVKM010034738.1:0-15456 GCA_004027735.1 Carollia perspicillata
TAGACTCACAGTTTTGGGTGTTTTGGGTCCCTAATAGGGGCATTCCTGTAACACTCCATTACCTCAGTCTTGACATAGCACTTGACATAATTGTCATGGCTGACAGTGATTCCATATTGGATTGTCAGAGGTGTCCAAAAAGTACACTCTGCTCTTGCTCTGTACACCTTGTTACCAATCTTCTCTGTTGGGGTAGCATTATACAATAATAAGAGCTAGAGTTAATTGAATGTCTCTTGTATGCTGCCACTTTACAAATGTTGTCATTGGTCTTCCCAACAACCTCATGAGGGATGTGATGATGGTACCTCCATTTGCAGATGAACAAAGTGAGATTTGGAAGAATTGTATAATTAGCTTGGCATCAGACAAGTAATTATTAAATTCAGATTCGTGTCTTCCTCTGCCTGTTATCAAAACCATACTTTTTCCATTGAATTCACTGCTTCTCTAGGATAGTGGAAAGAGTATTACATTAGGAGTAAGATCTGTATTCTACCACTTACTATGACCTTGATAAAAGATTAGATACAGATTTCCTTATCTGTATAAAGGAGAGAACAGCATCTGCTCCATCTGTCCCAGAGTTGCAATGAAGATTAAATGAAACAGGAGATGTGAAGTCTATTTGCAAATTGTTAAGCACTATATAATTGTTGAGATATTAAAGCAAGCAGTTCAGAGTAGAATCAATAGGCTGTGTCCCATATTCTACTACTGATATATTATTATGCTGTCCTGAATTGGTTGCTTTCTACTAAAAAGTAGTTTTACAGTTGTTCTTATAGGGAAAAAAATGTAAGAATAAATAATGATGCAAGAATAAGCTCTTTTGTGTACTCATAACTATAAACCTACTTTTGCCCACCCCTGTATTTATGGTGTTAATATTAACGATCTAAGTTGTGGAGCTTAGAAGTAAACATTCTTGAATATCTATTATAAGTCAGGTACTATGCTAGGTTCTCTCCCTTAAAGTTAACTCTCACAACCCTGCGAAGGGATATTACTCCCATTTTACCTGGGTAAGTTCTAGAAATTCAATGAAAATAAGCCCTAGCCTCCCAAATGGCAACAGAAGCTACAGAAGCTATATACCAATATGGGGTATATGTTACTAACAGTACCGGGACTTGGTTATTGTTATTCCTACAGAAAATCTATTAACATAATAAATAAATACTTTGAAGAATATGCCTTGGTTGAGCAAGATATTCTTGGAAATAAAGAAAGCTGCGATAAGATTTTAGGTCTTGTTCCTGAGAATATCCTTTCCGCGAGCTACTCGTATTGTTCTCTGATGCTGTACATGTGTCCTGTCTGCATGTTCTCATTTCTACATGTTTGTTTACCTAGTCTGGAATACGATAAGACATGAGGCCATTTCATAAATAAGTTTCTTCTTTATGGTAGTTGATCCTCCCAGAATTAATGGCTATTTAAAGAACATTGAATCATTTTGCCAAGATATATACAGACCAGGGAAAGGTTTTACATTAAATTGTATAGTTATTTTGGCATTCTTTCTGTCATATCATTATTGGATTTCTACAGGGTTATGTTTTAGTGTTTCTTTCATTCATATTTTAGAAAACAATAATGACTTTCTATATAAACAGATAAATTGTTTGTTGATGTGCCCTAAACGAGTATGTTCCTTAATGACCCATCACCAATTCGTGATGACCTGCAAAAAATCTTCCAAAAG
Source organism: Carollia perspicillata (assembly GCA_004027735.1). Classification (NCBI taxonomy): domain Eukaryota; kingdom Metazoa; phylum Chordata; class Mammalia; order Chiroptera; family Phyllostomidae; genus Carollia; species Carollia perspicillata. The sequence goes on from PVKM010034738.1 coordinate 1,709, forward strand.
TATCACAGTTCACTTCAGCGTTGGAAGCATTTGAAGGAGTATTTGAAGAAGGTAGCCAAAATCTGATATATTCCATTGAAATCTGCATTACAAATATAATAATATAATCCTTAATTAAATTCTGATTGTTTTGCTTTTTAAGTTAAAGACGGTCAGACATTATTTTATAATCACTTTGAAAGAAATCCTCAAAAGTTCCTACTGATTCTCATGCTGGCCTTGCATCTGCTTGTAGAATGACATCAAAAATGACAAATGCGGGCCCTGGCTTGAGTGGGAGATCATGCTCCAGTACTGCTTTCCACGGCTGGACATCAATGTTAGCAAAGGAGTCAACCATTTGCTGAAGAGCCCTTTTAGTGTTCATCCTAAAACAGGTATGTAAGGAAAACTAAAAGAAAAATGAAAGTTATTTTTTGTTTAGTAAGCATGTCACTGGGTGTGAATACCTATGATATCGGACATTTTTAAAGGTTGAAGAATTGTTCTGTCAGCTAATACCTATATTAACTTATTTTTAAATTGTTGATTAGAAGCTACTGGGTGAGTTTCCACTGTGTAAATAATTTTCAGTTGGGTTTCTGAGGTTCAGTGTTAGAAATTATAGGACAATAGCTCTCATTGTACAGATGAGGAAATAGGGCTTATGAAGTTAAAGTGACTTGTCCACTGTGTTAAAACAAATTGTGCCCCTGGGTGTAAGATGTTAGGGAACTTATTCTGTGTTGCTTTGGTTTTCTCATCTGTAACAAGGAGACAGTAACAGTGCCTACATCACTGGGTTATTGGGGCCATAAAATGTAAACTGCTTAGAAAATTGTCACACATTTATTTCTCCCAAATTGCCTTTTCCCCTAATAACCTTAATGACTGTAGTCCATACATTTATGTAGCCCTTTTCACAAACCTGTCAACTGTTTCTAGCTTCTTTTGGTAATAAGCTTAACATTTATTTTAAGATTCATTCTAAAGCTTCAGTGAATATCCCCTTATTCTAATATTCAAGGTTTGGATAAGTAATTATGTTCATTCATAAGTATACATTTTGATTATAACCTTTTCCTGTCGATTAGCTGCAGTCTTTTTACTCTGTCTTTAACGTCAACTCCCAATTTCCTTATTTACTTGTTAATCACCTGGCATTTTTTAGATTCATTATCTTGTTTTTGAGATATAATGAATTTTATGTAGTGTCCCAGGTGTGGATATTATAAAAGGGTAGTATTTGTAATGTCTATTTTATTTCCAAAGTGTTTTCTCAAGATGCCCAACATGTAAGTGTCTTTTCTTTTTTTTATTTTTATTTTTTTAATCCTCACAAGAGGATATATCTATTGATTTTAGAGAAAGGGAAGGGAGAGAGAGGTACATCGATTTAGAGAGAGAAACATCACTTGGTTGCCTCCTGTACATACCCTGACCTGTGATCCAACTGAAACCTAGGTATCACCCTGACCGGTAATTGAACTCACAACCTTTTGGTATATGGTATGACGCTCCAACCAACTTAGCCACCTGACCAGGGCCATATAGGTGTCTGTTTTGATTTCTGCAAATCAACTGAGGTAGTGAAATGAACTATTTCCATCTATTTCGTTCAGTTTTCAAGACTCACTCAATTTAGGGGGGAAATGTAGACAACTGTACTTGAACAACAATTTAAAAAAATTTTTTTAAAGACTCAATTTGACAGTGTTCTGTACTTAAATATAAGAGGATATTAGGAAGAGGGAGAAAAAATAAAAGTAGAGGCTAGACCAACTAGATAATAGCTTAACAGTCTTTCACGCCTGTGTTTTTGGTGTTTTTTCTTTAAAAGAAATAAAAGGTACAACTAATGTGAAAGTGCTTTTTATTTTTACTTCTGTTTCTCTTAACAAGTAAGTCTAACCCTTTTTCTAAACGTTAATTAAAATTTTAGCCAGGAGACAGCCTATAACGACTTTTATTCCACAATCATCCGTTTATAACTTTTGGTTCTTACAGGTCGAATTTCAGTGCCTATTGATTTACAGAGAGTGGATCAGTTTGATCCATTTACTGTTCCAACCATAAGGTATGTTCCAGACCACTGGTCACTCCTTTTGTTTGTGATTGTTCTGAATTTGAAGTAGATTGGATTAGATCCCTTCCAGAGAGGCTGCCCTGGTAGAGCAACATTTCCTTCCTAGTGAGTTCCATAGAGCTCCAGTGTTTCAGCTGCTGTTATGCAAGAAGAAGATTTTTAAGTCCAGGCACGCTCTCCCTCTCAGGAGCACACCTGCACTTTTCCCTTCCCCTTCTTCCCCCGATGTGAGTTATCTTTGCCTTTCCCTCTCCTAAGCTCCGAGGGCCCTTCTGCTTCTGTAACTTGTTTCCTGAGCCTACACAGCCCAGCTGGCTCCCTTCTACTACCTCTGTAACTTCAAATAATCTTTTTGGAAAAAAAAGATTTTTCAAGTTCATGTAATTTTGGGAAATGCTTACTTAAATGAATTAAAAGTTCTTTACTGCAAGATTTCCCAGTCTTTATAATATGCCAATATGCATGGAAAACTCTAAGAAGAGATTATAGTTTTTAGAATATCCCAAATTTAGTTGGCCACATAATTCACAGAAAATCTTAAGGGATTCATGTGCTGTGATACACTGGGTAATATTGACAAAGAACCAACTTTAAAACTCTCTTATTCTATTATTTGTAGCTCCATCTGCCATGAATTAGATGCCATTCCCACTAATGAAGAGGAAAAAGAGGAGAACAAAGCTGAATCCAATATCAAACATAGAACCAGAGGTAGGTTAATATATTGAGGTTTCATTTTAACATAAGCTATTTAATAAACATCTTTCTGTCACTCCAGTAATTAATTCTTCCAGGATTCAGCCCAGAATGAATCATTGTTTATCCTGAAACCAACTAAGTAGCAAATAATGTTATAGCAGTCTTTCCCTCCTTTCTTCAGCAATTGTCTGCCCAAAAGGTGCTGTTATATCCAATTTGTATCGTCAGATGCTTTCTAAGCAATATCTAAATGCCAGGATATATATTGTAAGATTAAATTGTCAACTGGTATTGATAATTGTTGGAATCTCAGTCTTAGGATCAACAGTCATTTATTAAACTACTATGTATACAGTACTTTTGCTCTTTACTTTGGTTTTGATATATCCAGATGAGTGTTATGGTAAATATATATCTAAATTGTGACTAAATTGTACATTCAAGAATATGAGCCCTGACCAGTGTGGCTCAGTTGGTTGGGTGTCATCCCACAAACTGAAAGGTCACCAGTTCAAGTCCCAGTCAGGCTACATGCTTGGGTACGCGTTTCTCATCATATTTCAATTGAACAGTATTGTTCTAGAATTCTTACAAGAAACTTAAAAGGTATACTTTCATGGTATTCTTGCTGTTAAAATACTAATTATAATACATGGTATTTATAATTTAGATTATAAGAAGACCAGTCTAGGTCCTTACATAAAAGTTTTTGAACAGTTTCTTGAAAACCTGGATAAATCCCGAAAAGGAGAACTTCTCAAGAAGAGTGGTAAGACTCTATACCCTTCCCTTTTAGCTATTTAGCTCGTAGTATAGTAGTTTAAAGCATCCAGCAAGTGAGCAGTTTTAGAGCTCTGATGTTTACCCTACCAAAAATGTTATTGATTTATCTTCCTGTCCTTAGTGTTTTTCAAAATTAAGGTTCCTTAATTAAGTTCAACACATTAAACACCTTCCAAGCGTTAGGTACTATGAGGGAAATAAAGGTGAACTATAGAAAGATGAATTCCACACCATGCCTCCTGCCCTTAGGAAGTACTAACTGGTACAAAAAAAAAATACAAATGCTAAGAAAGAGATCTCATCTGATTGAAATAACCTGAGAAGATTTCATATTCAAAAATAAAAATAGGTGTTATTGGAACTCTTTTCAGTAAGCTGCTGTATGAAGTCTAACCCCCACTACCAATATACCATGTCTTGAAGTATGAGTACAGTTTCCACAAGCAGAGAGTTGACGAGATCTGGGTATGCGAGTGGAAAAAGGAGACAGGTTTTCATTCTTGAAGGAATATCAGGAGCAAAGGCATAGATGCAAAAAAGCATTGGGTCACTATGGAGGTCATCAATTAGTAGAGCTAATCAGGAAAAAGCTGTGTCGGGAAGTGATGAGATAGAAATCTGAAGAAGCAGACTAAGGAAGGAAGGGTCATGATTTGTAGTTTTATCAAGAAAGATAAATCTAGCAACAGTATATCTGGAGCGAGATAGAGGATAGAAAGGACCCAAGAGGCTACTTGGAATATTACCATTAGGACAGTAGCATTGGAGACCTCCAACAGGTGCAGTCCTTGATCCTCGGTAATGATTTGGAAGTGGAGAGATGAAAGATGGAGGTAAAAGTGCCACAGAAGACAAGAGAAAGGAAAGTTTCAAGAATATTATCAAGTGTCAAATGCAGTAGGTAACTGATAAAATATTGTTGCATATAGGAACTGAAGGGAGATGCTAAGAGGATAGCAGTGTCAAAGAAAGTTCTTTGGATAGGAGAGATCTGACCATATGTGTAAGCCAAAAGGGAAAAAGTCAGCAGTGAATATTATTTAAGAGATTGATGAATACCATAGAAAACTGTGGCAACATTATGGAAATATAAACAGCCTTTCTACTTCATTTTTAAATAAAATGTGTGATGGCCATAGAGCAGTGCCTAAGATAATGCATAATAGATCCTCAAATATGTGCCTGTTGAATGAACAATGATGACTCTGAACTTGGAAAACCTTGTTGAAGCTGCCATTCCAACAGGCTATATTAAGTCCTTTGTGTTCTTGTTCTATACTAGCCTAGCCTATAATGTGGGCTTCAGTAAATATGAAAGCAAATGTTTTTGCATGATGTGAATTTAATGGATGCATTAAGCATATCAGAATGTGAAAGTAAATGGGCTTTGTTTTGTTTTCCTTTACTATCCTTTGATAAAAATCTATTCTATTATAGATTTACAGAAAGACTTCTGAAGATAACAACTGTCCTCCAACCAATATGGATAACTTCTACTTTCAACCAAGAAGCAAATACTTCAAGAGCCATTTAATAAATATGGCAGAACCATGTATACATTTAATGCTCAAAGCAAAATTTTCTTTTCTTGAGAAATAATTATGTTGAAAAGATTCCTGAGGAATCTTTCCTTGGACGTTGAAGGACAGTGTCCAAGTTCCTGGAAGGATCAATATGGGAGGAATAAATGCAGATAATTGTACTTTTAATATTAATACATTTAATATTATACAAAGATAATTCTAAGATTTCTGATGTAAATACTCACTTCTATCAGTTTCCATATGTAGACGTAACTGAGCAGTAGTATGCCCAATACTTTAATCTCAGCTCACTGGGTACAGCCTCCATATTTCTGGAGTGAATATTCTAGGTGAATGAGGGTTTTGTCCTTAAGTCTTAAACATTTAGGCTTATTATACCTGTAGTGGTATTCATTCACTTCTTTGCTTACTCATATTTTTATAGGTCAGGCCAACACCCCACTGCCCATCTTTTACAAATCATTTTAAACTGAGCATCTAAACCTACCAAAACTTTAATTCAAAAGATGTGAGTTACTAGATTATAATATGACCTAGTAGAGCATTGTTTACAACTGCTGCAATTGCAGCTCCTTCCCTTAGAGAACCACTGGAACTATTAGAAGAGTCTACATTGTAAAGAAGCAACTTAGAAAAAATAACCAACTTCATCAACATAAAACTTATACTTGTCAAAACAATTGGACTTTCTCTATATCCAGATACTTAAATTTAATTGTAAAGTTTTCATTTCTCCTGCATTTGATTTTGTGATAGATATAAAAGTGCCTGATTTCTTTTGTCTGGTTTTACAACCAGTCTAAACAAAACAGCTATTCTGGTTTGCATTCTGTCTTCTGAGAAACACTGGGAAGCAAGCTATCAGTCTGATACTTTCCACGATTTATGAACATTTTTCCTTACTTTGCGTTTCCTTTGATATTGTTTTCTCTATAGTCACAGTCTTTTCTTTTAATCTTTTGGTTTATATAAAACAGTATAATTAGTCGACATACTGAAATGCCTTGCATTTCTTTCTGTTTTCTAAGTTTTTAAGAAAAATATTAAAGACAATTGCACAAAATTCCTCATTTGAACTTCTGTATATTATATATTAGTCTTCAGTTTGGGAAACAGTGGGTCAATTTGAGATTTCTGAATCCAAAATTACTAAAAGACTCATTGGTCCACCTTAGGAACTCAGAATGAGAGTGGAAAGACTGGTGTTATGCTTTCAATGAGATCTTTTAAGCTTCCGATATGCCTAGCATTGAAGCATTTCAGTGCTTTAATATTAAAGTCCTGGGATAAAAGCTGGTATACTAGCCCATAAAATTAATTATAGAGCCTATTGTGCTCCTGGAAAAGAGTTAATGTTTCATTCCTGAAGATAGCAGAAAAATACTGAAAGACTATTGATTTCCCTACTGTCTGATTTGCCAACTCTTCCATACATATACTAATTGTAGAAACAAAGGGCACAACTGGTTTCCATCTCCAAACTTGCCCAATATACAAATATACCCAAAGAAAGAAAATACAGCCCTCCTTAGCCAGTCATTAACAACAGAGTTTGAAAAGTCAATGAGCTTGCTGGGAAAGAAAAGAGAATGGTCCAAATGCAAGTAGTTTTGTCTAACGAGATGAATGGCAATTGCTGGCCTTTTCTGAAGGTAAATGGACTGCACTGACAAATCTTCCAGATCATTCTATTTACTTAGAAATTCTGTCTACAGTTTTAACAATAAACACTTTTTAAGGAATGTGCATATTTTAATTTAACCTTCCTAACAATCCTATTTAAGTAGCTACCATCATCATCATTTCACAGACAAATTGATTATTTGAATGGTCTAAGATCACTATTAGGTAATGAGGCTGAGATTCAAAGTGAAGTAGTTTGGCTTCAGAGTCCATGTTCCTAACCACAGCATTGCTTCTCCTGTCTGAAGAGAATTTCAGAACTTCTCATTCCTGGTAAACACTATCTCATTTAATCCTAATTCACTAATCCTAATCCTCACTTCGTTATGGTACAGATATCGAAAATTTCAAAGTAGCTTTCAGAGCATTTTAAATGCTCACTGCCCAATGCAGCCACAATTGTCCTAAAACCATAGCTAAAGTGTTAGCTGGTTTAGGTAACATATTTGTTGAGTCCTTTTGTAGGCCTGACAGAATGGCTACAGGATCAGGGCCTTTTCATAAAACACTCATTTTGCATTCTGCTTCTCAAATACTACTGTATGAATATTTAATGTAGAATGTTGGACCCAGATGGATGAGTTTCAGGATATCAGTAAGTGCCCAAAATATTAGTCAAAAAAAAAGTGTGTATGTACCCGTTTTTTTCTGTAAAGAAACTCTATACCTTTATAAGTTCAACATCAATCTAAATTGTGTACTCCAAAAATAAAAAAGTTAACTTGTAGGTCACCACTACTTACAATGGCATGAATAAAATCTGTGGCGTGCCATATTATTTAAGACCTCGTATTTTCCTGCATTATTTAAGAAAGGAAAACCAAAAGTCTAAATAATGCTGCGGCTATCTTGCTGACCAGAGTGCAGTGGTTGGTTTCTTCTCATTGCATTCACCCTTCGCGTATCAACATGCTACGAGCTGGGGGACAGGAAGGGGTCGGCTATCTAATGACCGCGTGTCTCGGAGCAGAGAGATCCTGCCAAGCCAGTGCGTCCAGTACTGACTTTTTATCCTTATTTAGACCTCCACCACCCCCATTCGGGTACTGTGCGCCGGACGCGGACGAGTCACTCTTGAAAGGAAGTGACTGCCTGCAGCTCCTGACCCGGAAGCGAACTCTAGCCCCTCCTTCTTTGCCAAGCTGCTTTCTGCAACAGGCGTGGGTCACGCTCTCTGTTGGTCTCTTTCTGCCGCCATCTTGGTTCCGCGTTCCCTTCACAGTAAGTAGTGTCTTTCCCGCTACGCTTTATCCACAGCCATCCGCCTTTCTTGAGAGCTAAGATACCCCGGGGACTGACAGCTAAGGCGAGATGGAGGCTTTCTGTAGCCACCGGGTTCCTACTCACCCTGGGAATTATGGCTTTGGTGCCTCCGGACAAAATGGGGTCTGTGACTGGTGTCCTGGCAAAAGGGCTACGGGCCGGGCCGGGAATCCGGCGCTGGCGTGATGGGAGCCCTTCGGTGTTGGGGGCGGAAGTAGAGTGCTTCTGCTATTGGAAATGGTTTCACTGTAATCTCTAGGAGGTTAAGGGGTCACGGCCTTGCAAGCTGCCCCCCTAAAATCGTTCTTACTGTGACAAACGAGTGTTTGGGACTTAAGGCATCTTCTCTCCCCTGTTGATTCCCAAAAGTCGACAAGCGGGAGTCCTGGAGGTCCCAGCCCAGGCAACGTGAACGTAGCGGGGCGAGGGGGCGCGTTCGAGGTAGCGTCTTAAGTCTCCCGTGGTCGGGGGCCAGACCGGGATCCTTTCTCGGGTTGCGAACGCAGTTCTGATTGCTGCCCTTGTGGGATTTGAAGTGTGAGATAAAACGAACCGCTGGGAACTGGAAAGTCCACTTTCTGCGGAGTGAAGAGCGGTGAAAGGAGGTGATTCGCTAGATTAGAGATCCGAGGGTCGCGTCACATTTCTCACCTATCTCTAGCTGCTTTGTCCCCAGACACCCTCACGCTTTTTCCCCCCCGCAGTCCCCCGCAGAGTGTTTAAGAATACCTGACTCTGGGTTGGGCAGCAGAACGGATTCCAGTCAATTCAGGCGTCCTTTCTGTTCCCTTCAGAAATGCCCGGTGAAGCCACAGAAACCGTCCCTGCTACAGAGCAGGAGTTGCCACAGCCCCAAGCTGAGACAGGTAGGTCCCCCTAGCCCCCCTCGCCGATAATTAAGATTGTGACAGTAACCCTAAGACCATTTGGTGGGTAAAGTGACAAAGGGAATACACTTCTGTCTTTCAGAGTTAGCTCAGTAACTATACGGAGGCTGTAGCTCTAGCAGGGAATAATAATAACTGCTGTCCTGGAGGGACTTGTCAAGGAGTGGGATTTTTTTTTTAAGTATATTTAAGATTCAGGACTCCCTGGCCTGTTTTGTGGGTGTGGCAACTGCCTCAAAGAGAGCTCTGCTGTGGAACCCACCTCACTCAGGAAAACTGGACAGAGCAAGGGAGGAGGGGCTCAGTGGTTCTTACCTATTAGAACTGGCTGGCCAAGGAGATCTGAGCTTTTTGTGAAGTTCCAGCCAGCGAGTTGCATCAAGGGTTTAGATACCAGGGTTTGGCATTGTGCCGTCATCACATGTCTGAGGTGTGTGCTGTGGTGGATGCGTCCTGCTGGGACCAAGGGCCCTTTTAGATCGGTTTACTTGTTTTCGGGGATTGGTGATGAGATGTTTCTGGTGTGCTGGAATAGTGCCTGTATCAAGAGTTTGTCTGGAACCCAGGATTGAAATAAAGCTTTCCTTTGACTGCTGTTATGGTTAAAATACTTGATACAATATAAATATAAAATATAAATAAATATAAAGTTTATTATTTTATAAAGACAAAATAATATAAAACTTGAAAGGAAGTAGTGAAATGTTTTTAATCATGGTCTTGCTGAGTTGTACAAAACTAAATGAAGGGAATCCTTTAGGCTGTAATCACCTATCTTTTTTTTTTTTTTTTTTTGATAAATTCATTTTTTTAAACTGCACCTGTCACTTAAGGGCAATTTCTGTCTCCTGGAATTAAAATGGAGTTGTTTATAGTTGAAAACGTTAAGGTTCTCCCTCTCCACCTGTCTGATTTCAGCAGCTGAAGGGATTAATACAGCTGCTAGAAAAGAAGGAGGGGGGTCCCTGAGCTGGGGAATGAGCTATATGAAATTCTTGAACTACAAGGAACTTAAAGGAAAGCATAAAAGACTCCTAGCACTAAAGATCCTGTAATTTCAGTGCTAAATAAAACCGCGGTCTCGTTGACAACTTGATTTTACAAATATGAAGACTGAAATTCAGATGAATTTAGAATACTCTGGTTTCAAGCTTCGAAAGTAATGAAGCAATGCTTCAATAGTGCTATTAAACTTATTTCTGAATAGTTTGAGCTTATGCAGTAGGTTTAATAATATTAAGGGAGTACCAGTGATAAACGTTCAGAATGTTTTTGGAAATATAATTAAATAATGAGAATACATGAGAAAACTAGCTGAGGAAATTGGTTATGGTGTCTAAACCAAGTAATTTGGCCCTTATCCCATCTTGAGGTCCAAGAAGAGAGAAACATTTTAGGTTTCAAATTCTGATTATGTTTGAAAGCATTTGCACTTTAATCAAGGTGTTGACCCACCAACTCTTCAGGAAAAACTGGTTGAACTACTGTCTTTTCTTTGGTACCATACACTTAAAAAATTGTGAATATAAATGCTACAAGTTTTTGGTTTTGTTTTAAATACTGCCTTCAAAGCGTTGAGCTTTTGTTGCTGTACTCCTGCGTATCTCCTGAATAGTAAGCATGGATTTTTCAATCATTCAGAGAATCTTGACTAGCTTTAGTGCTGGATACTGGTCTATTTTGGCAGCATGACATAGTTACACAGATTAGGGGGTGGGGATTAATGTATCCTCTCCACTGCAATTCTTTATCCAAAATAGAACCACAGTCTGGTTTAACAAGTTGGGTTACAGTCATAATGCTGCCCTGCCCTTGTGACTAAGCTCTCTCCCTGGCAGTCTAATTCATCTGAGATTGGTGTCCAAAAAGCTAACATTACCTGGGAAGGTCTGTAGAGACAGTGGAGTACAACTCATTTGTGATTGTTTTTGTTTGTTTGTTTTGAGTAATAAACTGAGGCACAGGAAGACTGAGTGACCTGATTCCCCATCATCACTACTTTACTACCTTCCTTGTTCCAGCTGTCAGTATTGTTTAGTTTGTTTATGGTCCTTGGTAAATAAGGTGGAACAGCTGTTCTGATGGAGATTCTGTGGCCTATGAGAAAGACTTAGTGTTCATTTGAGGAAGGGAGGGAGGGGTATGTTCTTAACAGATTACTGAAGTAGGTTTTGGAATGGTTGCTATTGCTTGTCACCTTTGTCTAATCCTGTATGGTGACTTTCCTCAGATTAAAAATTCCAGTGTTCCTTATGAAACATGTGCCAAGATGGGCTGCATAACTCACCTTTTTTTTTTCCTTCCCTTTCCTTGTTTATCCCCCCCCCTTTTTTTTCTTTCTTTTCTCCTCCAGCTATGCTTCCTGTGTCTTCAGCCTTAAGTGTCACTGCTGCCTTAGGGCAGCCTGGACCTACCCTTCCCCCTCCTTGCTCTCTGCCCCCTGAACAGTGCTCTCTGGCAACCCCTAACCAACCTACCCCATTCCTCTCTCCATCTACTGTTGCCTCAGCCCCTTTTGAAGCTCCTTTTCCCCAGTCATCCTCTGGGACAGCCCTACCTTTGGAAACAGCCCCTTTCCCCCATGACACCCCAGCTTTCCTACCAAATTTAATAGGGCCTCCCATCTCCCCAGCTGCCTTAGCTCTGGCCTCGCCCATGATAACTACAACTCTGAAAGGTGCCCATTCCTCCTCGGCTCCCTTGACTCTGGTGGCCTTGGCTCCCCACTCAGTTCAGAAGAGCTCTGCTTATCCACCTAGCCCTCTTAGTTCACCTCCTTCCGTTGCTTTGGCTGAGTCAGGGTCATGTACACCTCTGTCAGCTCCCATTGCTTCCTCAGAACCAAAGACCTCTCCTATTCAAATGCCTTCTCAAGTAGTCCATGATCCAAAAGTTACCCCTGTCCCTCCAAATACAGCCAGTGCTGGTCCTTCCCATCTTGTTGTAACTCCCCTGGCCTCTGTTCAATCTGGAGTAGCCTCATGTGCTCAAACACTACCCAATACTCCCTTAGCCGTCACTTCCCCTCAGGTCAAAGGCATCCCTATTTCCTCAGCTCTGACTTCTCCACAGAACTCTGTAAGCCTCAGCCCAAAGGGACCCCTTAGTCCACCTGATGCCTTACCTCTTTCAACCCAATCTGTTCCTGTGGCTCCCAATGTCCCCCCAGTTTTCCTCCCTTCTCTGGGCTCTCATCTTGTACCTTTACATCAGAGTTGTCTTGGCTCTCTTGCGCAACCTGTCAGTCAGACAGTCCCTAATGTCCTTTCAGACCCTATAGCTGATACCATTTCTGTAGATCATTCTTCTTTGGGGACTTCTTACCCTTCTCAGCAATCTGTCATTTCTCCCCTTCCTTCCAGAAATGAGGCAGTTCCTGCTGCTGTGGCTGCTTTTCCAGTGGGGACTCTAGCTTCCCCTCTGGCTCTGTCTGCTGACAAAGGACCCTGTACCACCACTAGTGTGTCCTCCTACAGCCCTTCTTGTTCCTCAAATGCAGCTACCTCTTCCGTATCTCCTACAGCCTCTCTCAGTCTCAAAGGCTCTTCTAATGCCACTCATCAACAGCCTTTGGTGGCTCAGCTTCCTCCTGCTTCTCCAGGAAGTTCAGGCTTGAAAGAAGCCCCTGTTTTTTCTGTTGGAACCACCTCACTTGTGATGACTAACCCCTCTACAATTTCTGCAACACCTACCACCTTTGAGGTAGTAAGTGCTACTTGTGTCTCTCCGCCAGTTTCATCAAGTCCCATAAGTAGTAAGAACTCAGCTTCCCATACTGCCTTGGCTATGGTAACTGTGCCTCCCAAAGAGCTTCCTTCTCCTCAGGTAACAATCACTCCTCTGTCAGTCCCTGAGGACACCCAAAGTGTCCCTGCTTCGGTATTGGTAAAGTTCCCAACCCAAAAAGATCTTGGGACTGTACCTGCCTCTCCTATAGGAGCCCCTATTTCACCAGCCCAGGCAGGACTCCCTACCAAGAAAAACCCTACTCTGCTACCATTGACCCTGGCAGCCCCTCAAAATCCCCCCTCTCCGCAAAGTACATCATCTTCTCTGGAGATGTCTCTTTGTCCTGAGGCCACCTTCACAAACAAAAGTCTAGCAGAGCCTCTGCAGGTGGTTAAGTCAGCTGCTGCTGCTACTCCTCCTCTGGGTGTTATTTCCCCAGCGTCTATCAAGACAGATCCTTATGCAAGCCCAGACCACACTAGTCAGCTTCTTAAAAGTTCTCTTACTACCCCAACTGTAGCTACATTTCCTTTTGAAAGTGCTGACATTTCTGGGATAGCTCGTACAGCTGCCAAAGGAATCTCCACTCCTGCAACTATAGCCAGCTCTTTTTTAGAAGGAACAGTCTCTGTAGCTCCTAAAAGCCACCCAGCCAAGAAGGGTACTTCCACTCTTACTACTTTACCGTTGGTTTCTCCCCCCTCTGAAAGTTGCTCTGTGGCTCCAGCTGTGACTTTATCCCCACAGAATCTTTCTGCTTATCCAGCTACTGTGGCACTGGCTTCTGAAATTTCCAGATCGGAACCCTTCCCCTCTCTTCCCCCAGCTGGTACTAAAGTTGCAAAGAGAGTTCATGGTATTTCTCAGACCTCAGTATTGGCTTCTTCTCCTGAAGAATGCCCAACTGAGGACTCAGGTGTTTCTGTTACTTCATCTTCCAAAGGAACTTACCTAGCTGACTCCCCATCTCCTTTAGGGACTAATGTGTCTCCTCAGACTAAAAGACCTCCAACCAAGAGGGGTTCAACTATTTCTACTACCTTAACTCTTGCTCCTTCTATTTCTAAAAGCGTACCTGCTATCTCTGATACTCCT
>PVKM010034739.1:0-15474 GCA_004027735.1 Carollia perspicillata
ATAACAGTCAACTTGTGCTTTTCATCCTTTTTTTTAACATGGGTATGGCTGATTCTCTGACATAGAAACCACAGTTTGTGTTCTGTGTTATTTAAGTTCCACAACTAGCTGGATGAACAATATGAACTTAATTTTAACTGGGAACCATGACACTAAAATACTTTTGTCCATATTTTCTTTAGGGGCTCTGGTGAAAACAGATGAGCAGGAAGTAATCAACTTTTTATTGACAACAGAAATTATCCCTTTGTGTTTGCGCATTATGGAATCTGGAAGCGAACTTTCTAAAACAGTATGTACTTTTAACTTAATTAGACTCTACATTGTGTTGGCTCTTGAGCTACGTCTTTATGGTGTGTAGGATAACTATTTTGGAAAGCTGTTTGACAGTATCCACTATAAACACAAGGCGATTCCATGACCCAGCAGTCCCAGTCTTAGGAATATATGTCAGAGAAATGAGCTCTCATGTACATCAACACATGTGCAAGAATGTTTATAGCAGTTTTACTCATAAAGGATAAATTATAGTATAGTCACAAAATAAACTACACAGTAATTAGAAAGAATGAACTCCTGATATATGCAGCATAGATGATGCTTATAGGCATTTTGTTGAGCAAAAGAAGCCAGACACATATGGGTTCATACTGTATTCCATTTATATGAAATTCAACAACAGGCAAAACCAGTCAATGGAGATAAATCACAATAGTGGTTACCTCTCAGGGAAGGCTAGTGACTGGGAAAGGCACAGGGAATCTGCTGGGGTGTGGGAATGTTCTATATTTTAATCTGGTTGTGGTTCATAAATGTGTACCTAGGTAAAAAGTCATCAAGATATACTTTGAGATTAGTGCACTGTGTATACTTTACACTTTTTATTGTGTATATGTTTTTGTTAGTTTGCTAATGCAGCCATAATAAATTGTTACAAGCTTGATGGCTTAAAACAGCACATTTATTTTCTTATAGTCTGGAAGTAAGAAATTATACATCAGTTTCATGAAAGTCAGGATGTCAGCAGGGGAGAGCCCTTTCCTTGCCTTCTCCACCTTCTAGAATTGCATTCCTTAACTCATCCCCCTCCTCCATCTTCAAAGCCAGTGTTCACATCTCTTCCTGCTTCTCTCACATCGCCTTCTCTTCTGTGGTCGAATCTCCCTCTGCCTCCCTCTTATAAGAACACTTGTAGCCATATTTAGGACACACTGGGATAATCCAGGGTGATTAATCTCTCCCCACCCCCAAGATCCTTAACTTAATCACATACATCTGTAAAGTCCCGTTTGCCGCATTAGGTAGCATGCACAGGGTTTGGTGATTAGGACCTGGATATCCTTGGGGGCCATTGTTAACCAACCACAATTTTATATCACAGTAAAATAGTAAAATTAAATAATTCCTGCAGTTGGTTCTGATGAGCAGCTGAAGAGAATCACTGTAATAACTGTTTCACTAGAATTAAGCTACAGTAGTTATTTGTTAAATTCCTTCTATTTAAGAGTTAACAGGCTTAAGTTGAGGATATTCATTACTGTTGTTGGAACAATTTTTGAAGGGAGGCTTAAAAACCTTATTTCTTAAAGGTGAGACTAGTTTGGGACCTCAACTTTGCAACTTAATAATAGCTTTCTCACTTGGGACCTTAACCTGTAAAGGTATTGATTATCATTTATACCTGACACATAGTAGGCATTCAATAACTGAGAAAGTCTATTTTTTTAAAGAATTTGATAATTACCTTGAACCTACCCTTTTATGTGAAGTGAGAATAACAATGAATGGTACCTTCCTCATAGGTTTATTGTAAGAATAAGATAAGGCATGTTTTATGCCTTTAGGAAAAATTCTGAGAGATAGTAAGTATTTAGTATGGTAATATTTATATATTTTTTGTACTATGCATATCTTGTCAAGTAAGATGTATGTAATGCTAGTATCTCCGCTTAATTTTATGAATCATGGTTATTTCTGGGAGATGACTAAACAGTTGGAAGGCAAGTCTGAATAATGTTTTGGACCCCTTAATTTTCACTCCAGGTTGCCACATTCATCCTCCAGAAGATCCTCTTAGATGACACCGGGTTGGCTTACATATGTCAGACCTATGAGCGTTTCTCCCATGTTGCCATGATCTTGGTGAGTTCGTTTATCAGTCCTCCTCGCAACTACTTCTGACCACACAGTTTAGTTAGTCCCTTCGCTATTGACACTGAGCAGTTTCAGTCTTCCATCTGGAAATAACAAACCCGGAATATTGTGTACTCATTTTTGCAATATCTGATCTCTGATTCAACTGGGATTATTTTGTTTTTTTGCATATTTTTCCTACCCCACTCCACTTTGGGGGGAAACAGGGTAAGATGGTCCTGCAGCTATCCAAAGAGCCTTCTGCCCGTCTGCTGAAGCACGTAGTGAGATGTTACCTTCGACTCTCAGATAACCCCAGGTAAACATTTATGGGATTTATAGGGCTTTGGGGTGATACTCTGGTGAATGGTTGCTTCGTCTCATGGCATAGCTTCTGTATCTTTAGGACAGGGAAGGGCTATAACTATATTTAGTTTGCCTGAGACAGAACTTGATTAGTTCCTTTTTAAAAATCTGAAGTGTTGAATTTAAAAAATCTATCATTTTATTTCCCCACTATAACTCTGTACCCTACTCTAAAATTCCAGAGAGTTCAGGTAGTTCCCAGGGAACCGTAGGATATATTATTCCTATGATTTGAACTTTCTGTTGCTACTCTAGGTGGTCAGAAAGAGAAGAATATTTTCAAAGATCTCTTAAGAAAGGAACAGAGCCTAGAGGGTTCTTGATGTATTTTTAGTTCTCTCTTGATTCCTGTAAAGTCCTTGAGCTAATTATTTTATCTCCCAATGTTTATAATCTTTCTGCCAGAAATCATACATTGTAGGTATAATGCATTTTAGAAATGTTTGACCTTTTCCTTTGTGAATCCATAATTCATGCTGAAAGCCGCTTGCCCAGATTCTGTTAAACCACATAATGGGGTGATTCTGTGCTCCTAGGGATAGGGATAATTTGATTTAATGTGAACTCCTACCACTGAGGTTATTCAAGCCTTAGCCATTTCTTCGACCATTCTGTCCTGTTCTTTAGTGGTTCCTATTTTCACCAAAGTTTGAAAATGTTTATTTGAAATTCCACCTGTACAGAATCATAACTTTGCTTAAAATAGCCTTATACAGGGTGGACAAAAGTAGGTTTACAGTTGTGAGTACATGAATGTTTATTCTTGTATTATTATTTAGTAATTAATGTAATTATTTATTAATGTATTTATTTGTATCATTTATCATATTATTATTTCATATCCTGACTTATGATTTATCTTTTAGTTAACCATGGCTGGTAACTTAACCTACTTTTACCCACCCCTGTGGTTCAGTCACCTTTTCGAGGTTTTCAGATTGGACTTTCTGCTGGTCATCTTTTAAAGAAAGTGAGACATGTAAAAGTTCATCTGATAATTTTGCTGCCGTTGTTTTGTTTTTACTGCTCATCTCCTATTAAGGGTTTTGACTATAAAACAAGCAGTTTTTGGAAAAACACAAATTTATATTCATTTAGAATTAAAGTCTATTTATCATACTATGAGTCAAGTCATATTCCCTGTTATCATATTGATTTTGGAAATATTTCATTTACTATAACCCGTATATTTCTGATATGAGTATGTTGGCAATATTTACTGTAATAAATCAGAAAGCAGGTTAAATTGAAGTAAACTACTGTACCATTTTATTCTCGTTTCCTCTGTCATGAAATTCTGTATTGGGGCATCATTGCGAAATTGTGTGCAGGCTACAGATTCTGGACTCTCTGGGCCTATGCCTCGTGAGCTTTAAAGAATTTTAATGGCTTCTGAAAGAACTTGACATAGCCATAGTTTCCCAGGATTCTGTATGTTTTTGTCTAAAAAGGGGCTCTTCCCTGTCCCCCAAATGTGGGTTTATTTTTGGTATCCCTGGTTGGTTTGTTTGTTTCTGATGTAGGGCACGTGAAGCACTCAGGCAGTGCCTCCCTGACCAGCTGAAGGATTCAACCTTTGCCCAGGTGCTAAAAGATGACACCACCACGAAACGCTGGCTTGCACAACTGGTGAAGAACCTGCAAGAGGGCCAGGTCACTGATCCCCGGGGTATCCCCCTGCCTCCTCAATGATCTTCCCCTGTCCCCTCCCACTACTCCCACAAGTTGGGGAAGGGAGGGAGAACCTTCAAGGAAACAGCTCAGGTTTTATTGCTGACTGGGAATAGACAGCCTCGATGCTGAACTGCACTGGAGAGAAGGGGTGAGGTACCCCAGCTGAGGTGTATGAGCTGCCATCTCAGGCTGCCTGGAGGACCTGGGCTCCTTCTGCTACTCCCAGGAAATGGGCTTCTGACAGCAGTCTGCCATCGCAGCCCCAGGAGGGTGTCAACACCAGCAAATGCTGTATTTGCAGCATGCCCAAGACAACCCTTCTCCCCGACCTCTGCCTAGCCACTGGCAGGGAGCGGAGGCAGTGGTGATAGCAGCAGCACTCTAGGCATGGTGAACGCCTGGGACCAAGCCATGTGGCGTTTTCATTTTGCCTTCCTGGAAGACTCAATGTGTCTCTTCATTCTCTCTCTCTCAGTATTTGTTTACTTTGGTGTTTGTTTGTTTTTTAATCTTAGAGAGAGATGTGTTTAGTGGACACAAGCTGTAATACTCAGCAAAATTTTGTCAATTGGCACTGTTTACAAGTCTGTTAGCTGCATAAGCTCAATAAAAAGTTGGTCTGGGCATTACATCCCCTCTAGCAGGCCAATAGCTGCATGAACTGTTGGGAGGATGGGAGGCAGGGGAAAGGGATAATGCCAAAGGATACCAGGAACCCACCGCCTATTGCCCTTCCCTTTCCCAGTCTGCTGCCCTCAGTTCTGGGTGCCGTGAGGATCTTAACCTTGTTTCTGGCTTCAGCTGCTAGCTTTTCCAAACCTCAGCGCTTCCCCCCTTTTTCATTTTCCTCCAATTAAGCTTAAAACAGACGTCTTAATTCACCAGGCTGTCCTGGAAGGGTATTATATTGAGGGAGGAGAGACGGCGGTGGATCTCACCTTCAATTCAAGTCCTCAAAGACACTGTCTGGAAGACCTGTGAAAGGGAGGTGCCTGGGATTAGGAAGATAGGCTACTTGATCCCATTGTTTTTGTTTTAGTACGAATTTCTGCAGCTCAATCTGTCTTCATTTTTGTATTTGAAGCAGTATTAGCTGAATCGAGTTCATTTATTCAGATTTAAGGTAGAGTTTTGAGTCTACTATCTTAAGTCCACTGTCATTTTTTTTTTGACACATTCCCTTTTGGTCTATGGGAATTACAGGGTTACCACTAAAATATTTTTCACTGTTCACGTCGTGTTAAGAGAATCCCCCTTCCTTCTCTTGAGCTTTAAGTGACTATTTTCACAGTCCGGTGTGAACTGCCTTGCTTTCCCTCAGTCCTTCCTCTAGCCAACACTGCTCTCTTATCCCCAACTCCAGTCAAAGATGGGATTGTTAATTCAACTCTAGAGAGAGACCAAGTATTTTCCATTCACATCTCACACAATCAAAGGTGTCTCTGAGTAAGTGTGGGGCGAGGGTCTGTAAGTGGTGAGTTCAGAGAAATCTTTACAGAGGCAGTCTTGCCAACACAAGGGCTCTTTCAAGCCGACTTTCACAAGGGGAGCCGGCCTTGCTAGTTGGCTTCTGTCTCTTTAGAGCCAAGAAAGTTGAAATTAAGTAGCTAGGTGTAGGAAGGGTAGGATAAGCACTTATTCCCCTGCCTTCCAAGCTGAAGAGGAGAACCAAGCCAGCTCTCAATAATCTCAAGCCTGAAGAGAAGAGGTCTTGGAGAAACAGAAAAAGCCTGGACTGTAGAGACATCTTGACTGCCTTCAGCCCATAGCTTGTATCTGGAGAGTCCAGCTAGGCTAACCCTGACTTTTGCCAACCACCTCCCTGCTGAGCCAAAGTTCTCTCATTCCCCCTCCACTGGACAAGCAGCTGAGGCCCAGGGCCTTGCTCCCTGGGAAAATTTCTTTACTCTCCATCTTTTGGTGCATTGGCCATTTTGCTGTGCCAATAGTGTCTTAATCCTTGTTCCATCTATTCTCAGCTGGCCTTGGGCCCCACGTAGATGTTGCAGGGGAGGGATGGAAATGGGCGTTATTCCCTGTAGTTGATCCTGATATCGTGTGTGTATAAATAGACTCCTCCCCTCATTTTGTGTTTTTCATCCCTTGCACTCCCTCAACGGGATTGAAATAAAACATGCTTCTGTTTGTATAAAAGTAAGTTTTTCTTTAAACCGGAGATTTTCTTTTGTCAATAGAGAGAAATCTAGGCACTTTGGTAAGGTAATCCTTGTCACCCCCGCCTCTACCCTTTGTCCATCTACACAAACATACTGCCTTGCCAAGAGGTCAGTGATGGGTGATGGTTTCTTTGTGGGTAGGATATTTAGGAGAGTCTTACTGATGGACAAAAGCTGTTTGGGAGATCGGGATGGTGCCCTTTATCTGATAAAATATCTCTGGCTGGAACAGAACCTCACTCCTGGCTGTAGTGATCAGACCTTAGTACTGGTGTGGGAGAGACTTCTATAAGTAAAGAGGTAACACTTGAAAACATTTTATCACATGCCTGTTCATGGCTCTCAGTGGGACAGAGCCAGCCTCTGCTTCCAGCTTCTTTCCCCCAAGACTTTAGAGGACCTGTCACTTCAAGTATGGAACAGGGCAAGGAGAGGCATGGGTAGGGAGCCTTCAGAGCATGCCTTCCTTACTGTCCACTTACGTGATTTCCTTGGTTGCTATTCCTGCTGCTCAGTGTCTGGGAAAGTGGGATAATATACAAAATTATTGCTGTCAAAAGCTCAAGAAAAAAATCTGGAATAGGAAACCATAGAATGAAATGAGATTTCTTTCCTGAATGTTGTGGAATTTAATGTTTGAAAATATTTTAATATATGTCAAAAGCAGATACAGCATAAGTTGAACAACACATCAAACTTGGCTTAACAGAACACTGTCCTCTAAACAACAGTATACACACTCTGTAATTAACTGGAAGCATTTTACTAAAGTTGATCATAATGGGACCATTACACAAGCCTCACAAATTTTTTAAAAATTAATAGAATGGTCTCTGAACTGAACACATGGGATTAAGCTAGGAAAAAGAACCCTGGAAAGTCTCTGTTTCAAAAACAGGTAGTTCAGCCCTGGCTGGTGTGGCTTGGTTGGAGTGTCCTCCCATAATCAAAAGGTTATAGGTTTGGTTCCTGGCCCAGGGAACATGCGATTGTTGGTCCAGGTGTGTGTGTACAGGAGGCAACCAATCAATGCTACTCTCTTGCATCCATGCTTCACTCTCGATTCTCGTCCCCTCCTCTCTAAAAAGTGATAAAAAATGTCCTCAGGTAAGGAGTTTTTTAAAAAAATTTTAAAAATAGTACAACATAAGACAAATACCATATGATTTCACTTGTATGTGGAATATAATGAACAAAATCAAAATAGAAACAGACTCCTACAGAGAAGAGACAGACAATTATCAGAGAAGAGGGGGGTTAGGGGGCCGGGTGAAAAAGTGAAGGGATGAAGCAGTACAACACGATATACAGGATAGCCATGGAAATGTACTTTACAGCAAAGGGAATACAGTCAATGTGATAAACTTGTATGGGGCCAAGTAGGTACCTGAAGCAGCGGGGGACTACTCTAAATTACATGATTTTCTAACACTTCACTGTGTATCTGAAACTGATACAGAATAATATCAAATGTAAACTAATTGGGGAAAAGATTATACCAGAAGGGCTGGAGGATAGGGGGAAGCAAAAGGGAATGGGGGAATACATGGTGATGGAAGGAGACTAGACTTGGGTGGTGAGCACTCACAATATACAGAGGCTGTGTTACAGGATTGTACACCTGAAACCTATACATAATTGTATTAGCCAATGTCACCCCATTAAATTCAATACAATTTAAAATGTATGATCCTGAGAAGTAATCAGTTAATACATTAAATTAAAAAGCAGGTAGTTCAATTCTAAATAACCCCTGGCTCACAGAAGTCACAAGAAAGTTAATTGAATAAGATTGGCCATATGAAAGTCTAGTATATGGATAAAGCAGTATTTAAAAGGTACTTTAAATTCACATTACAAAAGAAAGGCTGAAGTCAATCTAGATTTTTATGTCAAGAAACTGGAAGAGTAGCAAATTCAAAAAATGGAAGGATACCCCCAAAAAGTAAAAATAGCCTGTCAGTGAATTAGAAAACATGTACAAGAAAAACAAAACCAAATATGCCCTTGAAAACATCGATGAAATAGATAAACCCTTAGTAAACGGAAAAAACTGTGTCAACGATGTTAGAAATGGAAAAATGGGCATTTTCATATTTTACAGTCACCAATCTCATAAATTTCCAGAGACTATAAGAAGGGAACGTCTGCCCAGGCTGCTGTGGCTCAGTGGACTGAGCGTGGGCTGTGGACCAGAGGGTCACTGGTTCAATTCCTAGTCAGGGCACATGCCTGGGTTGCAGGCTAGGTCCCCAGTGGGGAGCCACGTGAGAGGCAACCACACATTGATATTTCTCTCCTCTCTTCCTCCCTCTCTCTCTAAAAATAAATAAATAAAATATTTTAAAAATAAATAAAAAGGGAACATCCGATTCATTTTGAAACAGTATAACTCACCCACCAAAATCTGTCAAGGATATCAAGAAAGGAAAAGCAGGGCATGAAACTCCCATAAATGTAGGCATAGAATCCCCAGACAGAATAAGCAAGTCAAATCTAGTAGTATAGCCCTGGCTGTTGTGGCTCAGTGGATTGAGCGCCAGCCTGCAAACCAAAGGGTTGCTGGTTGTATTCCCAGCTAGGGCACATGTCTGGGTTACGGGCTGGATCCCTGGTGGGGGGCATGTGAGAGATAAATAATTTATGTTTCTCTAGCACATTGATGTTTCCCTCTCTCCCTTAAACTCTAAATAAAATCTTAAAATCTTTTTTTAATCTAGTATATAAAATGATAATGTATCATATCAGAGTTTACTGCAGGAATGCAGGATTAATTAATACAATACTTGAACCAATGGAACCCACCACATACTCAACATAAGGAGAAAAGTCACACCATCTAGACAGACATAGAAAAGAATATAAAATTCAATACTTATTTGTGATTAAAAAAAAAAAAAACATTGACAAACAGGAGTAAAGGGGCACATTCTTAATTTAATAAAAAATATCCAAAAATAGAAAAACCCTACAGTAAATCTCTCATATTGAAATCATTATTGATAAAGTATTGAAATCCTTCTCCATGAGATGAGGAATGAGATAAAGATGTTCATATTATACTTTCATTTATCATTATACTGGTCCCAACCAGTGTGATAAGACAAGAAAATAAAAGACAAGATTATAAAGGGAAAAAATGCTGACATGATTGTTTATATAGATAATGTAAAAGAATCTATAAGCTCTTAGAACTAAGTGAATTTTGCAAAGTCAATATACAAAGCAACTATGTTTCTAAATACAATAAAGAGACTCCTACAGAGAATTTTCAAAAGTATATCATAACCCTGGATAGTGTAGTGCAGTGCATTGAGCACAGGCTGTGAACTAAAGGGTCTCCAGTTCAATTCCCAGTCAGGGCACATGCCTGGGTCACAGGCCAGGTCCCCAGTGGGGGCCACATGAGAGGCAACCACACATTGATGTTTCTGTCCCTCTCTTCCTCCTTCCCTTCCCCTCTCTAAAAATAAAACCTTTAAATATATATATATATATTTATATATATGATATATATATCTAATATATATTATGATCTATATCATAATAGTGTAAGAAATAGATATAGCAAAAGGTATGCAGAATTTTTACATTGAAAACAATGAAACATTCTTGAAAGAAATAAAACCTACATAAATGGATAGATGATCTCCATGAATTAGAGAACACTAGTGTAAAAGGATGCCAATTTTCTTCAATTGGTCTGGCTAAACTCAATTCTAACTAAAATCCCAGCAGGTTTATTTTTGTGAAAACGACAAGCTGCCCTGACTGGCATGGCTTGGTTGGGCATCATCCCACAGAGTGAAAGTTTCCTGGGATCAATTCCTGGTCAGGGCACAGGCCTGTGTTTTGGGCTGGGTCCCCAGCTGGGGCACACATGAGAGAAGCAGCCAATCGATATTCCACACATCAGTGTTTCTCTGCCTCTCCTCCTCCCTACCCCTCTCTCTACAAATAAATAAAAATCTTTAAAAGAAGAACTCGACAAGCTGATTCTAAAATTTGTGTGGATATGCAGAGTGCCAAAATAGCCAAGGCAGTCTTGAATAAGGACACAATCGGAGTCCTCCCATTCCCAGATATTGTCCTTCAACGTTCAACCTTCTAGTGATACCTTTTTATATACACACGAGTCTGACAAATAGCACACACTTTTATTTTGGTATATGGCCTTTTCTAAAAGGTCTTTTATTTTGTAAAGTTATGTCATATTTTTTATTCTAACTTCTATCATCTCAGTCTCTGGTTTATTTTATACCTCCTCATTTCCTCTTTTTTTTTTAATTTGTTTGTTTTTAACTTTGTTGTAATGGAGAAATGGCTATACAAGTATATCCTCTGTTTTTTTGAAGTTATATGTCTTGCTTTTAATTATACAGGTAGTCTCACTGATGACTTTGTAAATGAAATTTAACACTTTATGTTGCCTTTTTGACCACCAAGAGGACGGGATTTATCTCAGAAGTGTGAGCAGTGTGGCTGGATGAGCTAGGAAACTAACTAATCTCTGACTCCCTAGCCCGACTGTCCCCAAAAGGAAAATGTTGAGGGTGTCTCTCTCCGGTGTCAGAAGGAGAGGGTAGGCTTGTCAGGGGGCAGCATGAGAGTATAAAGTTTAGGTCTTCCTCTGCCAGCTGTACCTTCTTTTAAGTTTAAGACTCCTAGGCCTTGGGCATGGTTCCCAAAAAGTCCCTGTGCTGCTGCCGCCCTGATCAGGTTTCTGGATCTGTTAATAATAGACAGCAGTGGGGGAAGGGCCAGGATCTTTATGGTAGTAGGGACAACCAAACCAGATGGACAGACAGTGCCTGTGCCTGGGGCCGTCTGCACCCTCCTGATCTGAAGAGCATCCTGCCATGCACACTCTAAGCCACCCTTTGGAGCTGTTCCAACCTGCGAAGGTCTCCAAGGGCCTGCCCCCAAAATCAGAACATGTGATCTGAGAGCATTGTTTATGAGGACACTGAAACAATATCTGAGCCTGGTTGCTCCCAGGAAACCCAGGATGAATGAGAAGACTCCTCACAAAACACCCAGAAGGGGAGGAGGTTGGGCTGCAATTAGGTGAAGCAAATAGTGACTCAGAAAGAGGCAAACCATATGTAATCCTGGAGTGTCGAAGAGGAGTGGGGAATGCGAAGGGGTAGCGTGGAAAAATAAGGATGTGAGGATGATGTTGAGCAAGTAGAAACGGGAGAGTGAGACATGGTCTCTATTAAGTAAATCTGAAGTCTGCACAGTTTAAACATTGGTACTCACCCCATCTTTCTGCTCTCTGTGATGGGATCCCTCTTCTGCCTGCCCTGTCTGTATACTCGTCATTTATCGAAACCTGCTTTCACTTGTCCACGGTAAACACAACCTAGGAATACATTGTGAAAAAAACAGGAAGGCTTCAGAAATTACCAATCGCAAAAATTTGAAACCCTCTTATTGTAAAATATAACACAGATATAGAAAACTACATAAAGAAAATGTATAGATTAATAAGGTTTTTTTAGCACCCAGAATTGGAACTAGAACTTGGCCAACTATTTCAGAAGCTAGCTCTGTGCCTTATCCCGTCACAGCTCCTGCCTCCTCCGAAAGTAACCACTATACTGACATTTATGGTAATCACTTAGGAGGATTTTATTTTAATGGGACTAAAGTTTTAGCTATAAATAATCACTAATGGTAGAATATTAGGCAGTTGAAGGGTATTTCAGGGAGCCATTAGGGGCAGCCAGATCTCAGCACACTTAAAATCATGTCGTTTTTATACAGTCAGTTCACTCTGTGCCTATGGTTAAGACACACCTCACTGGAAAAGGATCCTACAGAAGTCCAAGTACAGGGCTGTGCCCCATGCTGTCTGCTGCCTTACTGTCATCCACCGGTCTAGAAACTGCCATACCCTGCAGTCTTTCCTAAATAGAGCAAAAGTAGGTCCCGCTCACAGTGCTTGGGAGAGTGTAAGGGACTGGTTTTCTCTGCTGCTGCTGCTGCTGCTGCTGCTGCTGCTATGGGAGTCCAGGACATTGCCTGAACTTCCCTGGGTCTCGGTTTCTCACTGTCAAGTGTGTAGCCATAACAGAGCCCTTTACAGGCCCCTATTCATCTCCTAAGTTGGTCCTCTTTCCTCCTTCTTGGTTTCTGCTTCAGCTGCCTCTTCGTTCACCCTTATAAAAATCTCATTACCACCCTTTCCCAGCTGGGTATCTGTGCAGTCTTGTGCTCTTCTTTTTGCCCTTAATTCTTACACATGGGCAGTCTACCTCGTTTCTGCACACAACTTTATAAACACATATGTGTGTCCTTGCACATTCGAGATGCTGAACAAATGCTCATAGAAGGAATGAATGTAAAGAATAATGAATTCCTGTAACATTCTTTAAATGTTTAGTGAGTGCCTAATATATACACAGATACTAACCTGTCCCTCTACATTCTTAAGATCATTTCTCTCCTCCCTTTCTCCTCATCTTGTCTTTTTCCACCTTATTTCATTTTTCTCTTTCCCTGTGCCACGGAGCTGGACTGAGTGCCCTACAAGGCAGGATGCAGAGACACGCAAGCCGGCCGGCTGGTGGAAACAGACACCATGGCAAGGAGCCAGATGAAATAAGGGCAAAGACAGCTGTATAACATGCAGAGAGAAACCAACCAGAATGAAAAGCCGTGATTCACGGAGCACTGCAACTCAGACACTCCTTGGATTTCACTTTGAGAGCTCTGGCCGGATTGGGGTCAGTAAGGGCTGGCATCAAGCTGAAGGGCAGCCAGGCTCCTCCCTGGAGATGTGGTGCTCCAATCCCTCCCCTTAATCCTTTTCTACCCGGTCCACCCCACGACTCCCTCACTGACCAATGTCCTGGGCCTTTAAGAATTGGGTGGGCTGGACTGAGGACAGAGCTCACACTTCTCTCCACCCCACTCCTTCCTCCTGGCTGTAACTCTGCCAGTCACAGCAGCAAACTGCAGTAGAAGAGGGGAGGATACCAGCGAGTGTAAGAGGAGCAAAGGAGAAAAGGAGCCAGCTGGGTTTCCTCATCCCACAGTGGAGAGCATCACGGAGCTCACAGACACGGGACTGCTTCCTGCACACGGTAAGGGCCTGGAGGCTCTGGCCAGCTTCTGCTCCAAGCTCTGCTCTGCCTTCCACATGCTTATCTGCCCTGATGAAATTGTACCCTGGACTCCTTTGCCGGAACAGGTCTACAAGGCTCTGACCTCCTGGTTCTCTCTAGCTTACCCTCTTTGACTTACAGTTTTCCTGCTGGCTGGTGTCCGTCACCTCTTTATATGGTACTTCTTAGCTACCCAGGCTGCCTCTTAGAGGTGAGCCCCACCCTAGTAAGGAAAGAGAGAACTGGAGTAGTTGTGCTTTAGCACACACTCATTAACAGATTGTTGAGAATTACAAATAGAGGGCTGGCCAAGGCCCACGGGGAGAATAGAAACCCCTGGTAATAGGGAGAGAGTTACCAGACTTCCTTGGAAAGAGCCAGGGTTTAAGTTCTATACCTCCTCACTCTTCGCTTGCTCAATGGACCAGGACAGTTTGTTGGCATGCCCAGTGCTGTGCTAGGAACAGCACTTGCTTCTAGCCCTGACTTTGCTTGCTATCAACCAGGTATGTGACTTTGGACCCCAACTTTCTAATCTGTGAGAAGAGGGAGTTTAGGGCCTCCCTGACTTGCCTGCGTATCAGGAGTGCATGGTAAAAGTAAATTTCCTGAGTCCCATCTGTGGAAATTCTGACTCGGTATATTTGGGATGGGGCTAAGGAATGTCTGCTTTAAGACACTCTCCAAGGAATATTGATATAGCCAGGAATCTCTAGATTAGATGTGTTATAAAAGAGTCTTCAGCCCCAGCTGGTGTGGCTCTGTTGGTTGGAGCATTGTCTGTACACCAAAAGGTTGTGGGTTCAATTCCTAGTCAGGGCACAGACCTAGGTTGTGGGTTCATTTCCTAGTCAGGGCATGTATGGGAGGCAACCAAATGATGTTTCCATCTCTCTCTGCCTTCCTCTATCTCTAAAATTAATAAACATTTTTAAAAATTCAAAAAAGAGAGGAGCTCCTACCCTATGCGACAGCATGGATGGAACTGGAGAGCATTATGCTGTGCGAAATAAGCCAGGAGGTGAAAGACAAATACCACAGGATCTCACCTTTAACAGGAACCTGAACAACAACACAAACAAACAAACAAAATGTAACCAAGATATTGAAACAGAGAACAGGCTGACAGTGACCAGAGGGGAGAGGGGAGGGAATTTCAGGGGAAAAGGGGAAGGGTTTACAGGAACAAGTATGAAAGACACATGGACAAAAACTAGGGGCGGGGGTGGAAATGGGAGGGAGGGCTGGGTGGGTGGGCTGGGATGGGAGTAAAAGACAGAAAACTGTACTTGAATAACAATTTAAAAAAAAAAAAAAAGAGGCCCTAACCAGTGTGGCTCAGTTGGTTGGGCATTGTCCCACAAAGCAAAAGGTCACTAGTTCGATCCCCATTTGGACCACGTGCCTGGGTTGCAGTTCTGATCCCAGTCACAACAGGCATGAGAGGCAACCCATCAATGTTTCTCTCCCTCTCTTTTTCCCTTCTTTCCCCTCTAAAAATGAATAAAATTTTTTTAAAAAGAGTCTTCAAGCTCTAACATTCTGAGGCTATGACCTATGATCGACCCATTTTGTCTTCTTAATATGAACCAGGTCAGGCATAATCTTCTCAGAAGCAAGAGAGTAGGCAAAATGATTCTCTTCCTTCCTGCTCCTCAGAGAGACCAGAGACACCTGAATTTCACTGTAATGCCATTGGCAATTTTGCCAAAGCCCGTGTCTGGGTGACATAAGCTACCTGGAAGATGAGGACCAAATCTCCCTGGCCCTGGCCACTTCCCACCTTATTTTATGTCTCTGTATTCTCGTCTATAGTATAGAGGAAATTGTCTGTATCCTCAAGGATCTCCGCATGCGTGTCCATGAGTGAAGAGTTAAGACCCAGTCTCTCTTACTCTCAGTCTTCATCCTCTGCTCCTCGCCTCTTGCTCTTGCTCCCGCTCCCAAATCCTTTGTGTCTTCTCTCCTAACTGCACCTGTCTCAGCTGTGAGCATCCTTCCCATTTCACCTT
>PVKM010034740.1:0-15450 GCA_004027735.1 Carollia perspicillata
CCACACTGCTTTCCACAGTGGCTGCACCAGTCTGTGTTCCTAACAACAGTTCATTAGGGTTCACTTTTTTCTACAACCTGGCCAGCACTCATTTGTTCATTTGGTTATGATGATCATTTTGACCAGTGTGAAGTGATATCTCATTGTGGTTTTAATTTGCATTTCTCTGATGGCTAGTGTTGCTGAGCTTCCTTTCACAAGTCTCTGGGTCCTCTTCATGTCCTCTTTGGAGAAGTATTTGTTCAGGTCCTTTTCCAATTTTTAAATTGGGTTGTGTGTCTTCCTGGAGTGGAGTCATGTGAGCTCTTTATATAGTTTGGAGATCAAACTCTTCTCTGAGATATCATTTGAAAATATATTTTGCCATATGGTTGCTTCTCTTTCCATGTTGCTGATGTTTGCATTAGCCATGCAGAAGATTTTATCTTGATGAGCTCCCATTTGTTTATTCTTCCCTTTATGTCCCTTACTTTAGAGGACATATAAGTGAAAATGTTGCTGCTTGGCATATCTGAGGTTTTCCTGCCTATGTTCCCCTCTAGGAGTTTTACAGTGTCCTGGATTATGTTTAAGTCTTTTATTCACCTTGAGTATATTTTTGTGTATGTTTTAAGTTGGTGAACAGGTTTCATCTTTTTGCACATAGTTGTGCATACCTGTCAACACCATTGTTGCAGAGGCAATTTTTATGCCATTTTGAACATCTGCCTACTTTGCCAATGACTTGGGTTTATTTCTGGGCTCTCTATTCTATTCCATTGGTTTATGTGTCTGTTGTTATGTCAGTACCAGACTATTTTGTTGACTGTGGCCTTATAATTTGGCACCAGATATTGTGATCCCTCCTACTTTGTTCTTCTTTCTCCAAATTGCTGAAGATATTTGGGGTAGTTTATGCTTCCATACACACTTTTGAAATGTTTTTTTCTATACCTGTGAAATAGGTCATTGGTATTTGAATAGTGTTTGTGTTGAATCTATAAATTGCTTTGGGTATTATGGACATTTAGATGATTTTAATTCTTCCAATCCATGAACATGGTATATGCTTCTATTTATGTGTGTTTTCTTTATTTCTTTCTTCAGTGTTTTGTAGTTTTCTGAGTATAGGTCTTTTACCTCCTTGGTAAGGTTTATTCTGAGATTTATTTTGTTGTTGCTGTAGTAAATGGGAATGTTTTCCTGTTTTCTGCTTCTGATATTTCAGTGATGGTGTAAAAAAAATGCCTTTGATTTCTGAATATTGACTGTGTATGCTGCTTTTTTTCCAATTCACTTAGTACATATGTAGTTTTTGGTGGAAAATGTAGGGTTTTCTATGTCCATGATCATATCCTGTTCAAACAGTGACAGTTTTACTTCCTCCTTCCCAATTTGAATGCTTTTTATTACTTTTTCATGTGTGATCACTGTGGCTAGGACTTCCAATACTACTTAGAATAGAAGTGGTGAAAGCATACATCCTTGTCTTCTTCCTAATCTTAGTGAGACTAAGATCTTAGTGGTATCTAAGATCTCAGATCTCTGAAGGCATGAATTCAAGGCTGGCAATATTTTAGAACAAAAGGAAACATGGAAATACATGCTTCCTAATGGACTTTAGACAAAGAAAATCAAAACTTTTCATAAAACCTGAATAGGTGGTTATTTTACATTTTGGTTGTAAAGTTACTCAAGTGATGTAGGTTTTTACTTTCCTCAGAGACTGGCACACCAGGAAGATTAAAATTCAATGTAACAAGCCCAGTATTTGAGACAAATATTCTTTGGTTCTTAACACTGGCTAGAAGCTTGAGAAAATACTTATGTGTGTTTCAAAAGACCAGATAAAGGGTCAGCCATTACCAAGTTACAATGATATTTTCAACAGAATGGTCTAGCATATAGATGTCAGAACCTTGTAGTCAGGAAGAAACTGTCTAAAGATTGCTGACTGTAAAGGAATTTTAAGTCCTCTAGGTCATAACACAAACGCCTTCTTCACAGTGGAGGGGCCCACAATTAAATCCCTTTCAGACAAGAGCAAGTTTGCATCTCCTTTAGTTCCTGCAATTTATAAAGAGCTGTCAGTTCCTAGCAATGTAGGCACAGGGGAAAAAGAACTGAGAGTCCTTGAATAGAGCCAGGATTTCATATCCCAGGATATTGTGCATTTACACTTCACTGCACTCATATTTTATTATTTTTTTTTTTGCTCAAACATCATGTAAAATGAACAAGAGTATTCTCAATCTTCCAAGATGGCTGCTGTAATTTACTTTGTCCTGATGGGTTACTGAAGTGAAGAGAAACTGACATTTCCCACATAGGTTGCTCTGATGTAGGTTTTCCTATAGAATATAACACGGCAAATTTTTTTTTTAATTTATTTTTTTGTAATCTTGTTCAGTAGTTGTCCTGCCTTTTCCCCCATTGCTCACCCGAATCCCAGCCTCCACAACTCCCACAGTCATTCTTCCCCTGCCCATGCTCCATGCCCATGAATCCTCTATTTGTGTTCCTTAATTTCTCCCTCTCCCTTCTTTCCCCCATTTTCCTCCTTCCCACTCCCCTATGGTCACTATCATTTTCTACTTTAATTACAAATATCTGGTTCTATTTCCCTAATTTATTTGTTTTGTTGATTAGGTTACACTTAGAGGTGAGATCATATGGTATTTGTTTTCACCACCTGGCTTATCTTATTTAGCATATTGCTGTCCAGCTCCATCCTTGCTGTTAAGAATGGCAGGAGCTCTTTTTCCCACTGTTTAGTATTCCATTTTTTAAATGTACCATGGTTTTCTGATCCACTCATTCACTGACAGGCACTTAGACTGTTTCCAGCACTTGGCTATTGTCAATAACCTTGCTATGAACATTGGGGTGCATAGGTTCTTTGGAAATGTTGATTCAGCATTCTTAGGGTTTAGTCCCAGAAATGGGATCACTGGATTGAAAGGCAGTTCCATTTTTACATTTCTGAGGAAATTCCATATTGTTTTCTACAGACCGCAGTAGTCTGCATTCCCACCAACATTTTATTAGGGTACTCTTTTCTCCACAACCTAGCCAGCATTTGTTGTTTGTTGATTTCTTAATGATGGGCATTCTGACTGGTGTGAAGTGGTATCTCATTGTGTTAAGTTTTTCCTTTGTTGTTCAGTACAGTTTTCTCCATTTCTCCCCGCAACTCCATCCACCCCAGCCAGCCACACTTCCCACCCTTGAACCCACCCCTCTTTGGTTTTGTCCATGTATTTTTATAGATATTCCTGAAAACCCTATCCCTACTTCCCCCCATATGCCCTCCCATCTCCCCTCTTGTTACTGTCAGTTTGTTCTTAATTTCAATATCTTTCTAGTGTCTAGTCATGCGGAGCCTCCTCTCATATGTCTGTGGTCCATACACTATGAAAGTGTATGTATTTCTTGGAGAAGTGTCTGTTCAGATCCTTTGCCCATTTTCTAACTGGATTCCTTGTCTTCTTGATGTGGAGTTGTGTGAATTCTTTACATATTTTGGAGATTAAGTCCTTGTCTGAGATATCATTGGCAAATATGTTTTCCCATATAGTTTGTTCCCTTTCGATTTTGTTGTTGTTTTCTTTAGGCATGCAGAAGCTTTATAGTTTGATGTAGTCCCATTTGTTTAGTCTTTCCTTTCAATCCCTTGCCATAGGGGATGTACCAATGAAATTATTGCTGGTTAGGATATCTGAAATTTTCATGCCTAGTTTTTCCTCTAGAACTTTTATGATGCCATTACTTACATTTAAGACTTTTATCCATCTTGACTTTATTTTGGTGTATGCTGTAATTTGGTGGTGTAGTTTCCTTTTTTCTTCCCACATGTACTTATTCAGATCTCCCAACATCATTTACTGAAGAGGTTATTTATTCTGTGTTATATTCCTGCTTCCTGGGTCAAATATTAATTGACCATGTAGACACGGATTTATTTCTGGCCTCTCTATTCTGTTCCATTGGTCTATGAGTATGTTCTAATGACAGTACCAGGCTGTTTTGATTACAATGGCCTTGTAATATAGTTAAATATTAGGCATTGTGATTCCTCCTACTTTATTCTTTTTGCTCATAATTGCTGAGGTCCTTCAGGGTTGTTTATAGTTCCATGTAAATTGTTGAAGTGTTTGTTCTGTATCTGTGAATTATATCATTGGTATTTTCATATGAATTGCATTGAATCTCTTGATTGCCATGTGTAGGATAGACATTTTAATGATGATCATTCTCGCAGTGCATGAACAAGGTATATGATTCCAGTTATTTGTGTCTTCCTTAATTCCTTTCTTCAGTGTTGTATAGATATCTGAGTAGAGGTTTGTACTTCTGTGGTTAAATTTATTCCTTAGTACTTTTTTTTGTTGTTGTTGCTATAGTAAATGGAATATTTTTTTCTAGTTTCTATTTCTGATATTTCATTGTTGGTGTACAAAAATGCCTTTGATTTCTGAATGTTGACTTTGCATCCTGATATTTTGACAAATTCATTTATTATATCTAGTAGTTTATTGGTGGAGTTTATATGGTTTTCTGTGTACACTATCATGTCATCTACAACCATGGACAGATTTACATCCTCCTTTCTATTTTGGATGCTTTTTAGTTCTTTTTCTTGTATGAATACTGTGGCTAGAATTCCAACACTATGTTGGATAGAATTTGTTAAAACATACACCCTTGTTCCTGATCTTAGTGGGAAAACTTTTTTTTATCATATTTTCATATGATCCTCTGTATTGGTTGTAATTTCACCAATTTCATTTTTTGTTTTATTTATTTGGTTCATATGTCCTTTTTTGCTGATGATCCTTGAAAGAGACCATTCTGTGTGGCATGGGCCCAGCTTTCAGTGGAAAGCAAAGTCCGATGCATAAGACCCATGCCTGTGGATGGGTTCTCCCATGGGGAATCAGGCCTGCAATGTACCTAGGTGGCTTTGAGACTTCCTTTTGCTAAAACTCCCTCACCCTGATTTGATGTAGCAAACATTTACTGCAAAGTAACTTCCTAAAGTCCATTCAAAACCTTCCAAGGAGATTGTAACCAGTTCAACCACTTTTGCCTTTTCATTTGCAAATATCCTTCTGTGATGTGACTACTAGCATCTTCTCCTTTGTTTTCTGTAAAAGGTAACCACTTAAAGCTAATCCGTGCATAGTTAATGAGGACCTTCCTGAAATGTGGCCAAAAAGACAATAAAAGCTCATGGAAGGAAGGCCCTGAGGCTTTTGCTCCCCTTGAGAGAGAAGCTGCTAGCCCTTTTTCTCCACAGGATTAGGTAGCCTGTATGAATTTCTTTTGTTTCATCTATAACAGTGTGGACCCCATGAACTGGGTTCCACGCCAGGTCCTGGTTAAAGGGTTGTTGAAATTGTTAGTCTTTTGAAAGAACCAGCTCCTGGATTTATTGATCCTTTGGATTAGTGTTTTAGTTTCTATATCATTTATTTCTGCTCTGATCTTCATTATTTTCTTCCATCTCCTTGCTTTAGGATAAGATGGGAGATTTTACAGCCACTTGATGTTCAGAAGCTTCACTATCAAACCTCACCTGCATTGGCTCTAGTTATACATGGTTCTCTGTTTTGCTTGGTTGTTGAACTCTCATAGACTCTGATTTTCTGACACTTCTGGGTTTTTTTGTTGTTGTTTGTTTGTTTTTAGATGTCATGTCACCCTTCTTACGGTTGTGGGAGGAGACAGCATAAGTCTATCTACACGTCCTTCTTGGCCAGAAACCCAAAAAGAAGCTTTTTAACAAGAGTGGCTAAAAAGTTCACTGACAGGAGGAGCAACTGCTCTTTCATCTCTTTTAAAAGTATTTTGCATTGGCAAACAAAAACTTTAAAATTCTTCTCTAAAAATTATTGAAAACTTTAGTATCATGAATTAATGAATTCAACTTATTACAACAATTATATTAATATTTTTGCATTTTTATACCTGTGTCATGGCTAAACTTTATTTATTTATTTATTTATTTTATAAAAGATATATTATTATGGTTTATTTAAGAAAGTGTTCTCTGCATCAGACTATAGTTTAAAAACAGTTACATGTGTGTGATTTGAGAAGAATGATATACAATCAATAAGACTCCCCTAAAACCTTTCTGTCATGGACTTTCCCTGTCTTTCTGCTTAGAAATATAAGACAGTTCTCAGTTTACATGAACAGTATATTTAAAACTGCCTAAATATAAAATTAGTATATAAAGAATGCTAGGCATTTACTGAATAAATCACAGGCCAACAAGTTCAGTTGTGCAGTTGTGAAATATAATATGAAAGAGGTTTTGAAAGACTGGGTAATCTGTTTCCAATACGTCTCCAACAGCCTGAAGAGAATATTTGGTTTCCTTCTTATCTGCAAAATGGTGAACTCTGCTAACTTGACTCGCTGCCCAATTAGCATATTTTATGTTGTTCTTTTTGTTTTTGTACTTGCTTTTGAATTAGAAGCAATATGGCTTACCCATATGTGAAGTCCAAATGAGCTGTCAGATTACTATTGCTCAGTTTCAGTGTTTGTGCAAAATACTTTCTTAAAAGTTTAGTGTTTCCAAGTACACCTAGGGTATATTCCACCTCATTACACTGCTAACAATATAAGTGGCTGTGCTTGAAGGTCATCATAAACTTCTCCAAACAAACAGTTGCTTTAAGAGAGTCACATTCAGAGACATAAAGCCCTGCAAGTTCATGCCAGGCTTCTGGGTCTCCAATAAATTGTCCCAGACCCTTAATCAGTTCTTGACTGGTCTCCAATCTTTTCCCCTGAGCATTTCAAATACTAATTTAAAGTCTTTCTTTTTCAGCCACGTTAGTTTGATTTTCATGAACAATTTGATCCTGCAGCTGTACAGTATTATCTTATCTTTCCATGGCTTCGAACTCATGCCACTTGGTTAGTTAACTCTGGGACTGTCAGAGGACTCTATTCCCAACTCTTGCAGACAAAACAACTCCACATCGTCCAGTCACAGATTAGGCCTATCATCATCCCTTATTCATATATGATCCAAACACACCTGCAAGCTTAGTAACACATTCCTGAATTGATATCTTGTTGGCTTTCACAATTTTCTCACTATTTCATGAGATTACTTTTCTCTATATATTAACTGTTTTGTAATTTTTTTTCTGAGACATTGGAAAACCCTGAGACCTTCCCAGTATTCTCAGAAATATTAGTTTTGAAATTAAACAATTAGGTCATTGGTTGTGTCTCCCTATATTGATGTCTCTGTGTCCATCTCTTCTGGAAATAATTAGAATTGGTTTATAATAATCCCTCAAGTTAATTGGCTTGCACAAATTAAAATAAAACAAAAATTAACCCAATTTTAGTTCACTAATGGCCAACATTTTTCATAAATAAAATAATTTTATTTTTTCTAAATCTATTAATAACACATCTAAATAATGAGTAAACAACCTATATAATATTGATGCATACACATACCATTGAAATACTTTCATGTTTCTAATGATAGTGAATGTGGCTGCCCTGGAATAGACCTTATTGTTCACACAGTAAAAATATCAAATACTTCTTTAAGAAGAAGAAGTATTGTGCACAATGTGTGCATATGTGGTTTAAAAAAATTAAATATGTATACTTAATGAACTGCTTGACTTACTTCATATAATTAATGGAAATATTCTTATACATTGAAAATATTTGTAATTCAGAAATAACTTCTTCAATAGTCTATTTACATAGCATCCAATGCAGTAGATAGAAGAATAAATAAGAATATAAAAATTAAGGAAATATTTTTAAACCCCAAACAGACTATTCTTTATTTTTGTGGAATGGTCTCTGTGTCATCCAGGGCCCTGGGTCTGTGATCTGGGCCCTGGAGGACAGCTAAGGTGGTTGAAGAAAACCCACCAAATATAGTGGAATTGGGTAGAGGATCTGCCTGCAATAGAATAGCTAGCTTCCCAGGCACTTGAGTCTGGATTGATAAATAGAAGTGATAAGGATGGGAGAAAGTGCAATTGAAAGGCTAAAATTGTAAAGTTAAGAGCTTTTATGGCTTTGCCACCCACTTGCCATGATAAGACAAACCCCAGGGAGGTTGAGTCCACACTGTGAATGATTTGAGGGGACAATGCCTCACCTGAGGGAGGGACATGGAAAGAAATCAGAGTAGAAATGAGAGTGTAGTGGGTAAAGCAGTTGAATGACTAAATCCTCTTAAGAAAGACCTCCCCAAGCTTTCCTGGTGGTGACAAGCCCTCTAAAGAAGAATAAGGTGGGATGCAGTGGAGAGAGTGAATGGGTTGGGGGGGTTACTTTCTTATGTAAGATGGTCAGGGAAAACCTCCATGTTTCTGTGACATTTGAGTGAGACCTAGAAAGGAGAAGATGGGGTTATGGAGGACTTGGCTGGTGACGCCTGATTTGCCCTGCTTAGTTACCTAAGTGTAGAGGAGCTGACTTTCACCACATATTTTTCTCTGATGAAGTTTTTTTTTTTCTATAAAACATAAGATGAAAGTTTTAACAGTCACCTAAGGTTAGAAAGCTTCACCCTAAGAAATTCTCTCTAGCTCTGAGTGGTGTCCTCTTCTCTGAGAGATACCACAGACCAAGGAGGTCAAACTTAGCTTTGTAAGATCTGCGGTCTTTTTAAATTTCATGGGCATTTATCTGAACTAGGAAACATGAGCTTAAGTGTTGGTTTTATTTCCAAAACTTCGAATTATTTATTACTAACAAAAGGAACAAAAATGTATTGGAGTTATGGGAATAATTTTAGTGACATATAAATAAGAATTCTAAAGGCTTTAGAAATCATTTTAAAGTAAGAGAAAGACTAAAATCAGTGTTGCTACTAACACGAGTGTCCTCTTGTCCATTCCCAATGCATACTACAGTGTCCAGGTCCCCTCTACATGTTTACAGGAAGAAGGACAGAGCTCAGATT
Source organism: Carollia perspicillata (assembly GCA_004027735.1). NCBI lineage: Eukaryota > Metazoa > Chordata > Mammalia > Chiroptera > Phyllostomidae > Carollia > Carollia perspicillata. The sequence continues at coordinate 8,945 of PVKM010034740.1, forward strand.
CTGTGAACTCATCACCTGCTCCCACTGGTTATCATAGGACCACTGCTTGTCCTCTGAAGGACATAATGTCACCTCCACTGTGGATATGGCACAAATGAGACCAAACCAAGATGAGACTAGTCTGAAATATGACCTTAATTCAACAATAATGACAATGTATGTTTTCCTTTTTAAGTGTTTATTGATTTAATGCAAAATTTTTAACAACTATTCATCTTCAAAACATTGATTTTAATGCTAGAAAACTTTTTATTTAGAATTTCATAACATATGGTAAGAAAGGAGGGTCACTCAGATTTCACATCCAGTGTAACATACCAACTTTCTTCAGACCCCATGGGGTTGGAAACTTCACACCAGTAATATCCAGCATCTTCCCTCTTCACAGGGTTTATGGTGAGGATTCGGTGGTCTTCAGATACCTTCTTGCGCTCATCGAGTTTCAGTAGCATGCCCCTGAAGAACCAGCGGATGGTGAGTGCATTTGTGTTGCAGGTCAAGACCACAGCATCCTTATTCTCTGTGACTGTGGTGTTACTGGCTACCAGGGAGACCACTAATTTAGGCTCTGTGGAGAAACAGGGAATGTGACTGTGTAAGAATGGGCTTAATACCTGGAGCCACACTACTTACTCAAATCTCAGCAACTCACAGCCCACAGTGAGCTATGTGGTGTTCACCAGAGTATGTTCCCAACATTTACAGAAGGACAATATTCTAAGTTCACGTGAAATCATGTAAAGAGAGAGTTGCAGCTAGTCTCTGGTCCCATATAACTCCAGTATGATTCCATTCATATTCCCTCAGTCATCTGTTAGCAGCTCATAAAACCCCTTCCCAGCCCATACATCCAATAACCTCATCAGCAGATAGAATTTTTCTCTCATGAAGTTGTATTGGTTGTTTCCTAGGATTTCTTTTTTTTTTTTTTTTCACAAAACATTAGGTCCTACTCCCTTGTTAAACATTATACACATCATTGACAGCAGGCTTACCAATGTATCCATCTCTGGAGCCAAGGAAGTTTACAGTAAGTGGAAAAGTATTTAGCTTTTGTTAAATAATTTATTAGCAGTAAAGACTGTTCAATGGAGAAAAATCACTCTTTTCAACAAATGAATTGCACAGCAATATTTGCATGCAGACAAGTTACCTGGGTCATTGTCTGACACCACACACAAAAATTCAGTCAAATAGATCAAATTCTAAAGGTGGCACCTAAAATTATTAAATGCTTAGAGAAAGGATAGGGAGAAGCTTTATGACATTTATTTGGCAATGATTTTTATAAATATGCCACTAAGAGCAAAGGTAAAAAATAGACAATTGGGCTTTTGTCAAAATGAAGATTTTTTCTTCATCAAAAGCACAAGTTGAAAGGTGACCTATGAAATGTGAGAAAATACTTTGCAAATCATATGGCAAATACAAGTTTAATATCTAGAATATACAAAAAGTTATGTACAACTCAACAGTCTCCACAAAACCACATATAAACTGACTTAGAAATGAACAAAACCCTTCAATAGACATTTCTCCAGAGAATATATGCAATAGGCTGGAAGTCGCAGAAAAATGCTCAGCACCACTATATTTAGAAAAATGAAAGTCAAAACTATCCAGGTTGACTTAGCTGCTTGTGATGTTGGGTGTGGTTAATTTTACTCTGTAGGTAAGAGAATAAAATTGCCCTGTGTAGTACCTTCTTTTTCTCCAAAAGCTTCTTTAACCAGAGTTGGCTCCTTTCATATCTCAGTCAACTTGAGTCTTTGAAAGAACCCAGGACATCTGTGTATCACTAGAAAATGCATGGGAATGTGGGTCCTGAGATAATGTATGACATCAAGCTATATGTCTGGGGAAAAGTACAGACTTTCCCAGGTGCCATTTAAGTATTACTGTTTGGTTATGGAAAGACAAGACTTTGCATCAGATACATTCTTGTAATTCTGGTTCTTCACAGACCACCTGAGTACCTTGTTGACAAGAAGTGTTTCCTTGCAGCTGCACAGACTTCTGTCACCCAGCTGAAATGTGTTTCTATGAGGCACCATATCCCAGGACATCCCAGAGGCTGGGGTTTGTGCAGAAATAATACATAGGGAACAAGGGCAAGCCGGTGGTCAGTTGACTACTCAGGCCTCTTGGCCAAGAGGTATGTCAGGTCTTTCAAGGTGACTGTTTCCCAAATGAGTCAGGATAGGCCACCTGAGCAGGAGAGCTGTGCACTAACTCTGATTGTTATTGCAGGTAAGTTGATTCTAAAGTAAAAATACATTATTTTTCTTTTTTGTGTCCACTACATGGACCAAAGTGTATTTCTATTAGCTGAGAATACCTAACACAAAAGGATCTGCAACAATTCATTGAGAGAGAATCCCCTGGGCTATTCCCTGGTGAATGAGGACCTTCCAGGAGCATCTTTTTTTCTCAGTTTTTTTCTGGGGATGCCGACCTTTTTCTGAACCTCCCTAAGTCACACAGGACAGTCAGGAATCTCCATGAACATTGTCTAACTGTGCTTTCCACACACAGAACCAGATAATACTGAATTCCATTTTTGCCAAAATGTGGCTCTTGGACTGAGCCCCAGCTGGTGACAAGCACTGGAGCCTTGTGACTTAGGCACCTGTTAAACCATTACACACCCAGCCTTTCCCAGGAGGCTAACCTCAATCTAGCACAGGCTCATGAGACTCCCTGGAGTCAATATTTCTGGAAGAGTGTTCTGGAGAGTGGTTTCTGAACTGAGCTTAGGAAGAATTTCAGGAGGCCTCTCAGAGCATGCTCTGACCTAGTACATCAGGGTCATTCTCAGGGTCAAGTTCATAGGTAGGTGCTCAGGGTGCTTAACTGAGACAAGTCTTACTTTTCTGAGTTACTTCCATCTTAGTAATACTCCTGTCTGCATTGACTGTCTCTGGGGCTGGAATTTGGGAAGGGACTTGATATCTTAGGAAGTTTACCTACACTCTGTGTATCCTGCCTTAAATGTCAAATTCCAACCTGAAACAAAGTGCGGAGGTGAATGCACGCAGATCCAGGATTATCAGTCCTGTGTGTGAAGGAGAAGTCACCCCACCCAACACCAATAGGTCAGAGAACAATCACTCACCATATACAGTAAGCCTTCCAAATCCTATTTCTTTTTTTGAGTCTGTAAGGTAGACTACTATAGTGTACATTCCTGCATCAGCTTTGGAGACCCTCTTTATCAGCAATGACCAATCTTGTCTTAATACCACTCGTCCAAATGTAGGACCTTGTAAATACATTCCTGGCTTTTCTGAAAGAAATGCAAGTATATTATTTATGTTCGGTCCTTCCCCCTTGTACCACAGGAGGCCTGAATGATTGGGAGGCTTATTGCGGACACGTAGAATCACATCCTTCCCTTCAGCAGCGTAGGCTGACACAATAGCAAGTTGAGCTGTGGTGGGCTGGCACCAGAAGTTGAAGAGTATGACTAGAAAATAAGAACAAAAATCTACATTTGTATGCATGCATTGTGATGGAAAACTGAGGCCCTGAGTCTTGATCTGTTCTCCTTTTCTCTCAGCCCTTGTCCCTGTGTTTGTGTCTCCCATGGTCAAGGTCAACAGCATGACCCCCATTACTTGAGCACCTCTGAAACTGTTATCTCCACTGTTTCAAATACTCTTTTCCAATTGTTTTCCTCCTCTCCCCCTCACTGTCCTCAGACTCCTTCGGACACTCAGGGGCATTTTTTAAAACAACTTTCCTGACTCCCTTCTCTAGAGATCCTCTTCTCCACTTTTTGACTGGACCCTGCTGTGCATCTTTCATGGCTCTTATGGGTACCTGGCATCACATCTAGAACCCTCCTTTTTTCCTCTCTACTCCATGGAACATGGGCTCAATGAAATCAGGGCCTCATTTGATCTTATACTTCCAGTAACTTCAACAGGCTGCAAGTGCTCGAAGTTGAATGAATGAGAAACTCCAGACTTGTAACTTCTGGGGTGTATTCAACCATTTCTGATGTTGGTGGTAAAGATCATGCCTAGCACCCCTGGATAAGTTTTTTTCTAGTGTTTCATGACATAAATCAGTATTATTATCAGTTTGCATAATTCAATACTCAGTGATGCATAGTAGGAAATTAACAGCAATTAAGGTTTTTCTGCCTCTCATCACTTCCACATTATGAGATTTTCCTCTTTGTGAGCCCCCTTCCTCACTCTACTGTGCTCCTTTGTCCTTCACCCTCATTTCCAAACAGAAGTCTTCCCTCTTTTCTCAGAGCCCTGGCCTCTTCAGAAGATCCCAGCCAGTTTCTGTGTCAGATCCTGAGTCGACCCCAAGGAATTGTCTCCTACTTACCAGCCACCAGAAGCCCTTGCCAGTGGACAACTCTTCTGTGGGTAGAGACTGACAGGGACCCCATGGTGTCTGCTGTCGCCTCTGTGACTGTGTCTTTGAGAGAAGCTTGAGGTTCAGTGAGACTCACAGGCGCCTTTGTCCAGATGGTGCAGTCTGCTGTGTGTCCTACCTGTGCGCTGAGCTTTATTGTAGGACATGTGTACTATTCTTGTCATGTGAGCTGGGGGCAGGGTCTGAGCACAGGGCCCTCCCACTCCATGCCCTCATTCTGCCACCCTTGTGCCTTCTAACCAGTACTGCCCTTCTATAATCTGGTTCCCTGGGAACTCCTGAGGTCTCTCAACATCACACATATGTACACATGCATATAAACACTCACAATTATTCACTCTCAAGCTGAGTTTGGAAAAGCAGAAGCCGGGGTTGTCAGGATTTTTGTCATTCTCCACAGCTCCCTGACAGGTGCACACTGGCCTTTGCCACAGTTTCTGTCTATCACTTTTGACTTTTCTCTTCAGAGCAGCAGTTCCTGAGCTAAGAAAGAAAAACGTTGCTGTGGCTGGTGTAGCTCCATGGATTGAGTGCCAGCTTTGAACTAAAGGGTCACTGGTTCAATTCCCAGGCAGGGCACATGCCTGGGCTGCAGGCAAGGTCACCAGTCGGGGCCACATAAAAAGCAACCACACACTGATGTTTCCCTGTTCTTCTCTCTCCCTTCTTCTCTCTCTAAAAGTAATAAATAAAATCTTTATAGAAAAAAGAAAAGAAACCTATCACAGGTATGTCACCACTGCCACCCCTACTATGTATCAGATCACCTGTGAAATTTTGGAAACCTCACAATGCCCAGATCACACCTTAATAGCACAGCTTCAGCAGCTGTCCCTCTAATGTGGGTGCCCATGCAAAATGGCATCTCTTGACATGAAGAGAAAACCACTTCTCCTGCTCTCCTGTGCACAGGGAAAGACTCCAGATTCTGTTAAACTGCAAATTCCGAAATGGCAGGGGTGCAGTGGATCAGAGACTCTACTTCTAACAAGCTCTCAAGAAAGGTTGCTCTTACTGATTGTAGGGTACCCTTGCAATAGCAAGGCTGATGAGGGCTCATATGTCCCTGAGAGGATGACCCACTTATGTCCCCATTGGCCTCTGTGGTGACTTGGCCTTGGGTCTGTCTTCACCTCAAAAAGATACCCAGATGTCATCAAAATGGGGGCACTGAGGATTATTTCTGTTTATAACACGAAATCCACCTGGAATCCATCTTCTTCATGTTCTCAAATGCTCTGTGTAGGTTTTGTTCCTTCCCAGCAGGAAGGTTACAGACATGAATTTGAGGATGAGAAGAAGTCAAGCATGGTGATAATGGTATAGGAGGCCTGCCTTCTCTCTCAGGCTGTCAACAGACTGGCTTTTGCTTCCAGGGAGAAAGACTCAAGAGCAGATTTCTCAGTAGGACATGCAGTTTTGGGGTGTGAAGTGGGGGATGTCCTGAATGTCCCAGGAAGAAAAGACTGTGGTGAAAAGTCAGGTTACTCTGAGCTTACTGTTCCTCACAGGGCAATTTCAGATAGACCATTCCTCTCCATGTCTATTTGTTTGACCTGTCCTGTGCTGCTGGCTGGTGGGACAATCTCTAATTTCTGCCTGAGAGGCTTTCTGGTGGACAACTCACCTTCCCATGGATGACACCAGGCATAGGGTACAGAGCAACGCAGAAACCTCTGAGGGACAAGGTGCTCCCAAGCCCTGTCAAAGTAAAAAACATCCACAACTTGAAGCAATGTAGTGAAATTGTCGGACCAAAACTAACCTCACATGCCTTGGAGAAAGGACTCAGATCCTTTGAAGAAAGGTAGTTCTACAGCTTATTTTGTATATTGTAATCAAAGTACTAAGTGAAAACCTTCCATAGAATGCATTAGGAGGTGTGAAATAACATAGCAGGGAAATCTCCAGAATTGGAAAAAAGGCAAAAGGGAGAAAAATGTTTTTTACATTGATGAGTACAAGATAATTAACTTTTGTAGGATACAGAGAAGGTGTGCAGGGCACCAGGTAACATTAACAGTCTGTGGTCTCCTACACTTATTCCAGACTCTGGGTCTTCGAATTATCCAGCAAAGGAAATCACTCTAAATGTGTCAATTATCCTATCC
>PVKM010034741.1:0-15456 GCA_004027735.1 Carollia perspicillata
AGCTGTCCAGTTCTCCCAATACCATCTGTTTGTTGAAGAGGCTATATTTACTCTATTTTATGTTGCTGCTCACTTTGTCAAATATTAATTGACCATAGAGACTGGGGTTTATTTCTGGGCTCTCTGTTCTGTTCCGCTAGTCCATGTGTCTGTTTTTATGGCAATATCAGGCTGTTTTTATCACAGTGGCCTTGTAATACAATTTGGTATCAGGTATTGTGATCCATCCTATTTTTCTCTTCTTTCTCAAAATTGTAGCTGCTATTTGGGGTCATTTATGGTTCCATATAAATTTTTGAAGTGTTTGTTCTATGTCTGTGAAATATATCATTGGTACATTAATAGGTATTGCATTGAATTTGTAAATTGCTTTGGGTAGTATGGACATTTTGATGATGTTAATTCTTCTGATCCATGAGCATGGTATATGTTTCTATTTGTTTGTGTCTTCCTTGATTTCTTTCTTCAGTGTTGTGTAGTTTTCTGCATATGGTCTTCTACCTCATTGGTTAGGTTTATTACTAGGTATTTTATTTTTCTTTTTGCTATATCAAATGGGATTTTTTTTCTTGATTTCTGCTTCTGCTGTTTCATTGTTGGTATGTAAAAATGCATTTGGCCCTGGTTGGTGTGGCTCAGTGGATTGAGTGTGGGCCTAAGAACCAAACAACCACAGTTCAATTCCCAGTCACCGCACATGATTGGGTTGCAAGCCAGGTCCCAGCAGGGGTCACAGGAGAGGCAACTATACATTGATATTCCTCTTCCTCTCTCCTTCCCTTCCCCTCTCAAGATAAATAAATAAATAAATAAAAATAAAATAAAAATGCCTTTGATTTTTGGATATTGACTTTGTATCCTGCTCTTTTGCCAAATTCATTTATTAGGTCAGGCAGTTTTGGAGTGGAGTCTATAGGATTTATTATGTACACTGTCATGTCATCTGCAAACAATGACAGTTTTTTCCTCCTTTCTGATTTGGATGCCTTTTATTTTATTTCCCTGTCTGATCACTGTGGCTAAAACTTCCAAAACTCTATTGAATAGAAGTGGTGAAAGTGGACAACCTTGTCTTGTTCCTGATCTTAGTGGAAAAGCTTTTAGTTTTTGCCCATTGAGTATGATGTTGGCTGGAAGTCTCTCATATATGGCCTTTATTATGTTGAGGAATGGTCCCTCTACTCCCACTTTGCTGAGTGTTTTTATCATAAATGGGTGCTGTAACTTGTCAAATGCTTCTTCCACATCTATTGATATGATCATGTTCTTTTTGTCTTTGCTTTTGTTTATGGATTGCATTTATTGATTTGAGAATATTGTACCATATTTGCATCCCTGGGATGAATCCCACTTGGTCATGGTGTATGATTTCTTTAATGTATTGTTAGATGCAATTTGCCAATATTTTGTTGACGATTTTAGTGTCTATGTTCATCAGTGATATTGGCCTGAAGTTTTCTTTCTTTGCTGTGTCTTTATCTGGTTTTGGGATTAGGATGACAAGGACTTCATACAAATAATTTGGGAGTCTTCCATCATTTTGGATTTTTTGGAATAGTCTGTGAAGGATAGGGGTTAGCTCTTCCTTAAATGCTTTGTAGAATTCTCCTGTGAAGCTATCTTGTCCAGGGCTTTTGTGTGTCAGGAGTTTTTTGATTATTGCTTCAATTTCATCTGCTGTCATTGGTCTGTTCAGGCTTTCTGCTTCTTCTTCACTGAGTTTTGGAAGATTATGTTTTTCTAGAAATTTGTCCATTTCACCTAGGTTTTCAAAATTCTTGGCATACAGTTCTTCATAGTGATTTCTTACAATGCTTTGTATTTCTGTGGTGTCAGTTGTAATCTCTCCTCTTTTGTTTCTGATTGTGTTTATTTGGGTCCTCTCTCTTTTTCCCTCAATGAGCCTGCTTAAAGGCTTGTCCATTTTGTTTATCTTTTAAAAGAATCAGCTCCCGGATTCATTGATCCTTAGGATTGTGCTTTTAGTCTCTATGTCATTTAATTCTACTCCACTCTTGGTTATTTCCTTCCTTCTACTTGTTCTGGGTTGTCTTTGTTGTTGTTCCTTGAGTTTTTGTAGGATAGGGTTAGGTTATTTGTTTGAAATATTTCTATATTTTTTAGGTAGGCCTGTATTGCTATGAACTTCCCTCTCAGGACTGCCTTTGCTGTGTCCCATAAATTGTGGGTTGTCATAAGTTCATTTTCATTTGTTTCCAGAAACTTTTTGATTTCTTCCCTAATCTTATTCTTGACCCATTCATTGTTTAATAGCATACTATTCAGTCTCCATGATTTTGAGTATTTTGTTTTTTTTTTTTCCCTTGGTGTTGGTTTCTAGTTTCAGTCCCTTGTGGTCAGAGAAAATGTTTGGTATGATTTTGATGTTCTTGAATTTGTTGAGGCTTGTTTTGTGTCCTATCATGTGGTCTATCTTTGAAAATTTTCATGTGCATTTGAAAAGAATGTGTATTTAGCTTCTTTGGGATGAAGGGCTCTCTATATATCAGTTAAGTCCATTTCATCTAGGGCATTGTTCAATGCCACAATATCTTTGTTGATATTTTGTTTGGAAGATCTGTCCATTTTTGAGAGTGGGGTGTTAAAATCCCCTACTATAATTGTGTTGCTGTCAATATCTTTCTTGAAGTCCTCTAAGATTCTCTTTACGTATTTGGGTGCTCCTATGTTGGGTGCATATATATTTACAATGTTTATGTCTTCCTTGTGGATTCGCCCTTGAGTATTATGAAGTGACCTTCTGGGTCTCTCTTTATGGCCCTTTTTTTAAAGTCTATTTTGTGTGATATGAGTATTGCTATCCTGGTTTTTTTTTTCCTGTCCATTTGCTTGGAAAATTTGTTTCCAGCCCTTCACTTTCAGTCTGTGTAGGTCTTTTGTGCTGAGGTGGGTCTTTTGTAGGCAGCATATGTGTGGGTCATGCTTTCTTATCCATTCAGCTATTCTATGTCTTTTGATTGGAGCATTTAGTCCATTTATGTTTAAAGTTATTATTGATAGGTACTTATTCATTGCCATTTTTGTACCTACATTCCTCTCTGTCTCTTTCTTTTTCTTCCTTTCCTTAGAGCAGTCCCTTTAACATCTCTTGCAGAGCTGGTTTGGAGGAGGTGTATTCTCTTAGACTTCTTTTGTCTTGGAAGCTCTTTATTTGGCCTTCTATGTTGATTGAGAGACTTGCTGGGTAAAGAAGCCTAGGTTGCAGGCCTCTGGTTCTCATTACTTGGGATATTTCTTGCCATTCTCCTCTAGCTTGGCATATTTCCATTGAGAAGTCAGCAGCTAATGTTATTGGGGCTCCCTTGTATGTTACTTCCTTCTCCCTTGCTGCCTTTAAGATTCTCTGTTTGTCTTGGAATTTTGCCATTTTAATGATGATGTGTCTTGAAGCGGGCCTCTTTGTGTTTCTCTTGATTGGGACCTTCTGTGTTTCCGGGATTCGTGTGACTTTTTCTCTCATCAAATTAGGGAAGTTTTCCATCATTACTTTTTCAAATAGTTTTTCTATCCCTTGCTCTTCTTCTTCTCCTTCTGGTATCCCTATTATGCAGATATTATTATGTTTCATATCATCTTGAATTTCTGTTAATCCTTCATTCTTTCTGAGCCTCTTTCCCTTTTCTTGCTCTTTCTAGGTGTTTTTTTCTACTTTGTCCTCCAGCTCGCTAATCTGATTTTTTGCTTCATGTACCCTGCTTTTGATTTTTTCTTCTGTATTCTTCCGTTCAGAAATTGTATTCTTCATTTCCTCTTGGGCCTTGTTGATAGTTTCTTTTTCCTTTTTCATGTTGATGTAGTTTGCAGTGAGTCCATTGTAGTTTCCCTGTAGTTTCTGTTAATTCTCTGTAAGTTCATTGACCTTCCTGATAACCGTTGCTTTGGACTCAATATCTGATCATTGAGTTTCTTCTTTTACATTTAGCATTCTTTCTAAGGCTTCCTCCTCTCTTTTATTTGGGGATTGTTTCCTTGTCTTCCCATTTTCGGTGAGACTCTTCTTTTTAGCCTCAGCTTCTTAAATTGATCTGTTCTGACTCCCTGGGTTTATGGTGTAAACTTCTATGGTAGGATACCTGTGGGATTCAGTAGTGTAGTCTCCTTGATCTTCCAAGCTCACTGGTCTTGGGCTGTCATTTAAGTTGGTTCTGTGTTTGTCCTTGGGTTTTGACTGTTTTGGGGTCTTTCTTTGGTGGGTCCTTCCCACCAGCTAATTAGCTGAGGGTCACTCTGTCCACCACCTCTTGTATTTTATTGTGCTGGTGAGGGCAGGTTGTGTTGAAGGTGGTTCTTTCATGTGTACAAATTTTGAGGATTCTCTTTTGCTTTTGTTCTGTTATTTTTACTGCGTAGTTTCTCTACTATTTAGTTGTATTTCCAGATAGAGGTTTGTGTGGTTTCCACTCCCTCCTTCACCTTCTTGTGTTGTTATCTGTTTGTGGTTCCTTTGTTGTTGGGTTTTATGTTCCAGTGGGTATCCTGGTGTTCACTGCTTCAACCTACTCTTTTTTTGTGACCAGTTGGAGGGGAAGGCAAAATGGTTTAGGACAGCAAGAGAGTATCCTATGATATTTACAGTAGCAGCCAGTAGAGAAGAGATAGGAGATTCTTTGGCTGTGTATAGTGTTAACTGTGATCTTCCACCTGACTAACCACTTTTTAGAAAGGATGGAAAGAAGATAAGACTCTTGTTGGGGAAGGAAGGATTGTAAGTTGGATCTTGAAAGCAGTGAAGCTGTGGGAGGTCAGATTCTGAGGTAAGGTGAGAATAAAGTATAGTAAATAGGTGTAGTGTGTGAGAGGATAGAGTTAACCACTACAGTAATAGATATCAGGAAACTGAAGTGGGCTAAGATCCAGGAGGGGTGTTGTGAAGTATTTACACTTGTATGGAACAGCTATTATTTACAATAATATTAGAGTAACAATCATATGACAGAATCTATGTGATCTGGATAACAAGAATAGTGGATATAAGACCTTGAGTAGTGTGCTAAAGGAACACAAGTGACGTGAAGGACAGTAAATTAGCAATACGCTGTGAAAGAGAGAACAGGGGAAACCTGTCAAATGATACAATATAACTAGCCAAGCAAAGAAGACTATATAGAAAGAGGAGGAATATAAAAATACTATTAAAATAAAAGATGTAAGAATAATGAAAAAAATAATACAAATATGCAGTAACTTGCAGGTCCTCTGCAATAACAAAGTGGAATCTGTCTCACTGTCTCAACTGTTGGGATGCCCCTTCTTTGGGTCCAACTTTGGTCTTTTCATAGTTCCAGGTTTTTTTTTGTCTCACTTGTGGGTATTAAAAAAAATCAGGAGAAGAGAGGAAGAAGAGATAAAATTGGAAAGAAAGGAAGAAGGAATAAAACAAGAAAGAAGGAAAGAGAGGAAAAAATTATTGAAAGACAAAACAATAATAAAAATTAAATTAAAAAAAGGTTATTTTTTTAAAATGCACAACTTCTTGGTTTCAAACTGGCCAAACCATTTTTTCTGGTCTCGCTGGCTGCAACAGGCTGAGGGGCAATTGGTATGGCTTTTCTCCCTTCCCGCCTGCACTCAGCCAGTCTTGCACTCACTGTCCCTAGAGCTAGTCTGGAGCCTCTCCCCAGTGCCTTGGGTGTGGGATCCAGGTCTTCCTCTGAGGCTCTTTCCCCGAGGTTACTGCTGTGGGCTGGGGTGAGAACACACTTGCTCGGCTAGGCTGCCTCTGTCCCTTCCCAGTGCTATGGGGTGTGCAGGGCCTTCTATGCTGCCTTTTGTTCAACCTTCCTCGCAGCCTCGGGATTGCTGCCTGGCTGGGTGGGGAGGAGGCAAATCAGCTCTCACAGGAGAATTCCCCAAACAGTTTTTCTTTTTTAGAAATCCCTCCTACTCAAGACTGCCACGCCATACAGCCCAATTCTCCAGCCAGACCGGTGACTATCAGGGTTAGTGCCTATCACTGTGCGACTTTCAACTCTCCCAAGCCTGTGACCACAGACTACATGGGTGATCACAGCCCCTGTGTGTTTGCCTCTTTGTCCTTATTCCCCTCTCTGTGACTTGAAGCAACCAGGTCTTTCCCCGTGCCGCTTAAACCTTGTTTGGCCAGGAAGGGAGGGAGCAGTTGACCTGGCTCTCTCCCAAGGACTTTGTAACAGGCCATGGCTAGCAGGCGCTGGGCCTGGGGCTACAGCCATCCTGGTCCCAACTGGTCCCTGGGACCTTAATTTCCTGAAGCACTCTACTTACTGTCTGGTTTTTCAGTGTCTGCTAGAATTTTTGGTCTCTTATTTTTATATATGCTAGGGTACCGTTGGCTGTTTGCTCTGATCCTCTGTAGATCGGCTAGGTTTTTCTCCCATGTGTCTGGTCTTACAACTATTAACAGAAAAAAAAATAGATGTAAGATGTAATGATTTTGGAATTTTATTTTATGTTAATAGTTGAAAACAGGTAGGCAAGCTTTCATCCACTCATTTATGTTTGCTCTGAAATACATTTATTTAGAGTCTATTATTTGGTACTATGAATCAAGACTAAAAAATTCCTAGCCCTAGTGTTTCATTTTTAAAACTGGAGCTCTGATCACAGAGCATCTGCTACTGTATTTGTAGCCATAATTGGTTCTGATCTTTTGGCCAAAAGTTCCTTGTGATTAGTTTTGGTTACAAATAAATATTCATCTTTTGTCACCTACATTCTTATAATTATGGCTCAAAGTTGTTTTATAGTTTCTTAATATATTTATAATTTCTATGAATACATATGAATACTATGTGACCTAGAAAATATTAAAAATAGAAAAATATGTCTGATTCATTCTCAAGAATATCATTACTATCAGTTTTTGGTTTTGGTTATTGAGCATAAGTAATTAATGGAAATGTTTATTTTAAGTACTTTTTTACCATTAATAATACAAAATGAGAAAAATTATTTTTTTATTTAAAGATTCACATTCATTTGGCAGGTGATTTTCAACTGTGTCTATTCAAGTAACACTAGAATACTGATAATTATAACATGGAATATATAGTCATGAACCCCATAATGATATTTAGGTGAATGACAGGCCAGATATACAATAGCAGTTCCATAACATTATAATGGAGCTGAAAACTCATATCTCCTAGAGAGACATTATAGCCATTGTAGCACAATGCAACTCCTGTGTTTCTGGTGACATTGGTATAAACAAACCTATTTTGTTAACAATCATATGAAATACTGTATACTATATTTCATTGTACCTTTTCTATGTCTAGCTATGTTCAGAAACACAAATACCATTATCTGACAATTGTCTACAGTATTCGGTGCAGAAACATTCTGTACAGGTTTGTAGCCTTGGAATAGGCTATATGGTATAGCCTAGGTGTGTAGTAGGAATAACATCTATGTTTGTGTAAGTATAGTCTGTGATGTTCACACAAGGGTAAAACCTCATAGCAATACATTTCTCAGAATATATTCCAGTCATTAAGTGATACATATCTCTGTGTATTATAATTCAATGGGAAAAGATTATTAGATATGACCAGGTAGTAACTAATTAATTTTCTATGGAGCCTTCTCAACCAGTATTTTCATGAAGTGTCCTTTTTTAAATAAATTGGATACTAGTTATAGTATATTTTAACACCAATTTTTAATAACAACTCATCAAAATGCTCTAGGACAGTCTATTAAATAAAATATATTAGTTAGAATATTTCTGAATTTTAACATTTCAGAATGAATGTAACATAAGCCAATTTTATTGGTCACTTCTTACATCTTTGTATTAAAATTGGTGAATATATAACCTCACCTTTATTTTCTCTAAGTTGTAAAAAATACAATATTTCTTGTGCACACTAAAAACATACTAAATCCCTTTTTCTTTTGTTACAAAATTTGTTTTATAGTACTAGGGAGGCTATTTCATTTACATGTTAATTGAAAAGAAAATAGTGGAAAAATTTTAGTAAGTTGATAAAAAAAAAGAAGCCTATTTATTCCACCTAATTTCAGGTGTCCTTTGTTTATTCCTGTTAGATAGGAAAATGACATGCCCATCCAATTAATTACTCACATAGATGGCAATTTTGCAGCTATCTGTTGACAAATCTGAGAAATCTATTAATCAATGAAAATGAAATGAATCATAAGCTTCCCTGCCCCCTACACACAATTTTAAGTTTTGTCTGATATAGGCTAGTATTTTTAAACAAATTTGATGATGCAGATTTTGTTCATTAAATTGTTTTCATCCATCTCTGTTGTTATAAAATCAAAGTGCTCTGGATAAAATCTTGTTCCATTTTTAACACAGCAGTCTTATTATCTCTAAAGAATGGCTGAAGTGCTGAAAACCAATATGTGATATGTCCAAAAATCCCTTGTTTTAATATAATTGAGAAAATACTGTATATAAAGTAGAGAGAGCAGTATTACTTCACATATTTAATAATATTTAAAAATCCAGTGAAAATAATAATAATATTTTCTAAGTAATAAACTTTGTGTGAGTGTGGGTTAAGTGGTCTAGCTAACAATTTGCTAAAACACCAATCAGTTTTCTTTGGTGGGAAAATATACTTGTAAGAATAGAATTATTTCAGGTTGATCACCTCCTAAACCCCTGCACACTCTTTATCTTTATTTTGAGAAAGACTGACAAATGTTTCCCATTTACATCTGTGGAGGGTTCTGTGCCTGATTGTAAGAATAGATATGTATGAATAATTCTATGTTTATTACAGAAATCATTTTAATTTAGAAATGGGACCAATAGGAAGCTACCAGATAGTTCCTTAGTATTAATGTAATATTATTAAGCAAACTATCAAAATGCAAGTGGTAAGGATGATGGATAGTAGTGGTTATGGGATAAAACTTAAATAACAATATCAAATTTCTATCTCTGGAATTTCATAAAATAAATTAACATTGAGTAAGCCTGTGAATAGATTTTGATGGTCTTCATCAAGCTGATTAGAAACTTCCTAGGTCTCTGGACAGGATTTTGAAATTTAACAATAAGAAAAAAAAATGTAAAGTCAGTTGCCAATCATTCCTGTATCCTAGAAAAATTGTTCTTTCTGTGATACATCTCGAAGGCAAATAGGATTCTCCATGTACAATGCCCCAACCACTTTGGGTTCCCCAGCTTCCTTTGCTATTTCCATGCTATCTTTAGGCTTAAAATATTTTTTGCCCAGACCCAGTCTTGATAAGCCTGTGAGGCTAAGATCTGTCTTCATAAATTCTCAAACTTTTTACCTGGAATCTTGTTTTATCCTTGAAGACTTAACCTGTAATTGGGAAAATACCCTGTTTCAAATTGCCCAAGAGATTCAAAAAGTTTTACTTATACCTTGTTTTGGGGCCTGTGGAGCAGTATGTAACTAACAGTTTCTAGTATCACAACATAACTCTCACCTGCCCATCCATCCAGCTATCTCTTTGTCCATGTCCTGTGTGTTAGGTAATGTTCCTGACATAGGGGCTACATCATTGCACAGAACAGTAAGAGTTTTTGGTTTCACATTCAGTAGGGATGAAGGATAGCAAATAAATCAGGTGAGATATGTAGTTATGTGAATCTTGGTACCATGAATAGGGAAGATTGGGTGTGCCTGACTGTTTCGTAGAGGGCAATTTGTCAGAGTCTCTATGCCAAAGTCACATTGGAGCCGATTAACAGAAAGAAGCGCAGGAGTGAGCATCTGCAGTGGCATGGGGAGGGTTTCAGAGTGCGGTTGTCTGAGTTTTTCTAACATATACATTTATTTGTACTTAGGTACAAAGTAATTCTTTGGAGTTAACTAGAGTATGAATTAATAGAGGTAAAATAATGCTTAAATTTATATTAATGACTTGTAACTGACTGCTTTTTAAGCTCAACTGAATGGACTTTTAATATACTTCCTTCTTATACTGCAAATTAATGTGAGATTATATTTCTTAAAGAAAAGATATAATGTTCACTTTCCTAAATTTGGATCCATAAGAGCTAAGAAAGAAAGAGAGATTGAAATGGAGAAAAATTACCTTCCCTCTGCTACTATTCCTAATATTGTGTTGTATAAGGCTTTATTGAAACAAAACCGCCCCCCCCACTGACTGTCATATAAGAATAACTTACAATTTCACTGATATAATTTAAGATCAATTCCAAGACTTTTCTTTTTACTTCTATACAGTAAAATTTTCCAATTACTTCACTTTTAGTTCAAAACAAATTCATTATAATGATTAAAACAGCTACCTATATGTAATGATTAATTACATGATTAACTTTGTTAGGCCATGATATTCATACTTGCTCAAACACCCATCTAGATGCTTCTGTGAAGTTATTTTTAAGATAAGATTAACATTTAAATCTGTAGACTTTGCATAAAGCAGGCTACCTTCAAGTATGTGGGTGGGCCTCATTCAATCAGTTGAAGTCTTGAAGACAAAAAGGACAGCTCTCTGAGGAAGAGAAACTGCTACTCTTCCTGTGGTCTCCAGCCTACTGGCTTAGCTTACATATTTTGGATTTGCCAGCTCCATGATTACATGAGGCAATTTTCTAACATTCTTTCTTTATCTCAATTGTTAGGTAGGTAGGTAGGATGACAAGTAAGGCAAGAGGGATAGATAGATATAGATAGATATACACATATATATACATACACACATGAAGATCATATGCTCTGTTTCCCTGAAGAAATCTAATATACTATGAGCAAACTCTGAATTCCATTTCAAGTGAAATTTGTATAGTCTTTCTGTTCTTACCTGCTCCATTATGGATGTCAGAAGTGGGTGTAATTTGCTTTTTCTCTAATTTTCTCCACTGTTATGCTTCTTTTCCTCACAAGTTCTCCAATTTGCTAAACCTGGTCAATGATGCTTTCACTGCTGAAGCAAGTGACCTGGTCAGGTCCTAGTTCACTAACACCGTCAGGACCTAGCACTGATAGAAGGTAATCAGACTACTTCTTGCAGAAAGCTTTGTGAGACTTTGGACGTAGTCCTCCACTAGGGGTCTCTCACCTGTATTTTTTTCTTACCTGATAGCCACTTAAAATTCCTCCCTTAATTCTTTAATATCCCTCCTTGAGAGAGTTAATTGAGAAAGATTTAAAAATAGCTGCTCTCCACACCCCCTTTTTTGAATCCTGAGAAACAGCCCTAAGCATTCCTTGTCCCAACAAACTCTAGAAGCTGTCATCACGAACATACCTTTTATGAAATCTCATAAAGTCCTCATGACCCTTCCTGGTGAATTCAGCAGTAAGAATTCAGCAGACAAATATCAAATTCTGTTTTGTCTTTTTTATAAAACCCTTTTGACTAGACTTGATGTGAGACTAAATATAATTCCTTTCTTTTTCCCATTGTGAGAAAAGAGACTATATCACAGAGTTTTGATATTCCCTGAAGAAATTCTGACATACAGCATTTATTAATATTTTAATTTAGATCATTTTATATCTGCAACATGAATGAGCCACTGTAAGCTAAAATATGCATTTTTCTTTTTGAAGGTTAGAATATACTTTTGCCTTTCTGAGAAGATTCATAAAATTTTTTAAAGGATTTTGTAAGAGTGCATTTTTGGTGCCAACATTCACTTAGACATCCTTATTTCTGTGTTGAGATTTTAATGGAAACAATTCTAAGTTGGGAAAAAATTCCCTAATATATATATTATGAACATGATTACATATATTTTAAAATATTTTATTTATTTATTTTTAGAGAGAGGGGAAGGGAAGGAGAAAAAGTGGGAGAGAAATATCAATGTGTGGTTGCCTCTCATGTGTCCCCTATTGGGGACCTGGCCCACAACTCAGGCATGTGCCCTGACTGGGAATCAAACCGGTGACCCTTTGCTTCACAGGCCCATGCTCAATCCACTGAGCTACACCAGCCAGGGAAATATATTTTTAAAGATTCAGTTAGTTCCTCTCACAGTCTGTTTTGATGAGAATGTAGCCAGATGCCCTAAATTCTAAATTTCCCCAGGAGATAAACAGTTTGTTAAGAAGTAGAAGGGAGCCAGGAAATAAAAATTTTATTAGCATAATTTTACAAGCTTATATTAAAACACATATAACATTGATGTATTGATTTATTTTGCTTAAGTTTAAATTAAACCTATTTTGTTGTTTATGCTATCATTGTTACCCTTAAAATATAAACTGGTAGTCTATTTCAATTTTTTTGAAGTAATCTATCCATTTCTCTACCCTGTTTTTTTATTCAGGTTGCTCTGAAGATTATCATTGGTTTTGAAGTTTCACTAAAATATACCTGGATATGGATTTATTATTTTTTTATCAGTCTTGGACATCACTGGGTTAACAGACTCTGAGATTTGGTATCATTCAGAGCAGAAGACAATAAAAAGTTGAACGAAACTAAGAAAGAGTTTGTTTTTATTTAAAAAAAAGATAAACAAAAATGACAAGTCTTTAGCTAGGCTAAGGGAAAAAGAGAATTCTCAAATAAAATAAGAAATGGAATTTGAGACATTACAACTGATAATACAGAAATTTAAATGATCACAAGAGACTACTATGGACAATCGTACACCAACAAAATGCATAACCTAGAACATTTGTATAAATTCATAGACACATACAACCCACCAAGACTGAATTACAAAGAAATGTAAAATTTAATTGTAAAGCAATACTGAAAAATCTCCCAAGAAAATTTTAGGACCAGATGGATTCACTGGTGAATTCCACCAAATTTTTCAAAATGAATTAAGTCTAATCCTTCTAAAACTCTTCCAAAAAATTCAATAGGAAAAAAATGGTTTCAAACTCATTTTATAAGGCCAGCATTACCTTGATACCAAAGGCCATATAAGGATACTCTAAGAAAAGGAAACTATAAGACAATACTCTTGATGGATATAGACACAAAAATCTTCAGTTTGGCCCAAGATTCTAGAGCCTTGTGCTTTTCCAAATCTTGGCTTTTGTACTCTATTGACCCACAGAAGATTAGGGTATGCCAAGTCCAGTCAGTGCCCCAAAGGAGGGGGAAACCATACACATATTCAAGCTCCCAGGGGACGAATTGATTGCCCTGACAGCTCCCAGATACAGAGTAATTGGAAGTCACACTGTAAAGCAGTAGTGAAAGTCAGGATTCAGAATACAGTCTAGCTTCTCTCAAGGAGGAACAGGGAGCTGGATGTTTTTACCTACTAGCTCTGTGCTAAACTTGGGGGAATAGCCATTAGGAGAGCCTATGTGTCTGTATAAAGCTGCTTCTATATTCTCTATGCCCATTAGACTCAAAATTACAGAGCTCTATTAGCTCCCAGAGCTGAGTGATTTGGTAGCCAGCTCCATGGATGGCAGCCTTATAAGTTGGGGCTGTGTCTGTGTGAGCATGATACCAAACAAAAATAGGGGGTTTGGCAGCCCACCATCACAAAAGGGAAACTCTAGAGGCAGAGCCTAGTGAGAAGGGAAAGGCTTTTATTTGGATGCTGAAAAATCTGGGAAAATGGAGGAAAAGTGCCTGTCTGAAAGCTCATCTCCTCTGCAAAACCCAGACAAAACCACCCTGTCCTGAGTAAGACCAAAAGAAAAGACAGTGCCCAGAGGCCCTACTCCATTTAAAATACTCTACTTAGGAGCCCAAGGTGGCTACTAAATGCTCATCCATGTAGATTAGCTTGTTCCCAGCTGCTTTCTGGCTTCAGGCTTCTCCTGGAAGCTGAGTGTGGTGCTGGTACCGCCATTAGTCAGGCAAATTCTAGAGTTCTAGGGCTGCAAGGTCCTGTACTCCTGAGCCAGAGAACACAGGAACACACAGGTGGATGTTCCACCAGTTCTGCAAGAGAGAGAGAGAGAGAGAGAGGGAGGGAGAGAGAGAGAAGGAGAGAGAGAGGGAGAGAATCCCTCTACCTGGCCCGTGGAGAGAACCAGCCAGTGCATCATCTGAGTGCAGGTCCTGAGCAAAAGATAGTTTTTTTTTGTACCTGAGTTTACATTAATTTCAGGTGTAGGAAAGGAACTGGTGCATTCTCAGAATTACCAACTAACTCCCTAAACTATCGGGCTCTTGGGGTGGGTCCACCTCCCAACCAATCCCTTCTTTCCCCTGGCTAGACTGACAGACATTTTTTGTCCAGCACCTCCTCATGCCACCATTTTAACTTCTATTGCACGTGGGCCTGTCCTTCCCTAGTCTGGTACTCAAGCAGGTAGGAAGGCTTTTTCCCTTTATTTAATTGTCTTGCTAGCCTTGCACTGCCTAGTATAAGAACCTCCTCATGCTGCCCTCATGGCCAATTGGAGAGACTCCTCTGGCGCTTGTCAACTTCTGGCCTCCCATGCCCTAGTCCCCATAGTAAGCAAGTTGCCCACACTCAGCACCCACCAGCAGAAAGCAATCAAACCAATAGCCTGGGTAAAAGGATCTCCCTGCATGGACTGTCAGGCAATGCCAAGGGTGGTTTCAGCAGGAGGGATGGGGCATCTGCAACCACGAGCAGGACCTCTATAATGGGGCAGAGCACCTGCAATGCATGTGTTCAGTTACAGGCAACTGGAAGTTAAATGCAATGTCCTCACCATGACCCCAGGTGGTTCCTGATCTCCCCAGGTGCCCCTCCTGTTCCCTGGCCCTCAACCCGCTTCCAGGTTGGATAGGCTATCAGTATTAGACATGCTCTTACCAGGGAGAACCTAAAGACTGTTCTACTACTGGAGAGACCTTAGAGGAGAAGGCAAGGAAATTGTCCACAGCCCTTTTAGGTTCCCACAGGATCCAAGTCAGCTCCCAGATGCAGGTTGATTAGAAGTTTGACCCTGGCAGCAGTTGGGAATATCTCCTGTCAAACCTCACCCTGGGAGCCCTGGCTGGTGTGACTCAGTGGATTGAGTGCTGGCATGCAAACCAAAGGGTCTTCAGTTTGGTTCCCAATCAGGGCACATGCCTGGGCTATGGGCCAGGTCCCCATAGGGGCACTCGATAGGCAACCATACCTTGATGTTTCTCTCCTTTTCTCCTTCCCTTCCCCTCTGTCTAAAAATAAATAAGTAAAATCTTAAAAAAAAAAAAAATCACCCTGGGAGAACCAGGAGCCTTGCACTTTTGCTTGCTCTTTCTGCACTGGTAGTGGTGGTGAAGAATTTTTTAAAATAGTTTCTTTTTTTAAGGTGGTGTCTGGGTGAATTGCAAATTCAAAACCATATCAGTTGGTTTGGGATCCAGTCCCATGAGTGACAGTCATAAAAGCTGGGGTGCTAACTATGCAGTCAAAACACTTTCCTCCTCAGGAGGACACTGGTAGTTGGGGATTCCCACTGCATATAAGACTTTTCATGGCATTGGGGAGTATACTACTAGTCTATATCACCTTTTCCTAAGTTTTTCAATGTGGATATTTATTTAGTCACCCAATGTGACTAAGTCACCGAGCTAATTTTTGGTTTT
>PVKM010034742.1:0-15468 GCA_004027735.1 Carollia perspicillata
AACCAAACGATCGCGGTTCGATTCCCAGTCAGGGCACATGCCTGGGTTGCAGGCCAGTTCCCAGCGGGGGACACACGAGAGGCAACCATACATTGATATTTCTCTCCCTCTCTCCTTCCCTTCCCCTCTCAAGATAAATAAATAAATAAATCTTAAAAAAGTTTTTAAATGGGACAAATGTAATAGCATAATCAATAAAATATATTTTTTTAAAAAAGAAGTAACAATCCACTTAACAGCCAGAGGAGGCATGCTATTGTTGGACCACGGTCAGTACTGCACACAGTCAGCTTTGTACAGTATGTTTCATCAAGTGTTTGAGTGTCTACGAGTGCAAAACGCCTACCAAATACCATGTGAGTTCAAAAAATTTGCTCTAGAAAAAAACTTTCTAGAAGATTGTATTTTTACAGCCATGAAAGTAAACTAAGCGTAACAGGATAGACTTGGGAATTTACAGAAAAAAGGGTGAAAGGCCACGTTAAGAAATTTGAGCTTTAAGGTTTGAATGTGGGGGACTAACATAATCCGATTGCGTTTTAGAAAATCACTTTGGTGATTGTGCAGGAAATGGATTACAGAAAAGCAAGTCAAGAGGTAGAAAGGCTAGTTAAGAAGCTGTTGCAATGATGAGAGATGATTGGAGCAGAAGGGTAACGACTAAGATCAAGAGAAGAGGACAGAATCGAGAGCCAAAAGGAAACGGATTCAACAGAATCTGGTAACGGACTGGTTGGTTGTAAGTATTCAAGGTGAAGGAGAAAGTTAAGAGCTCCACCCAGGTTTCTGACTTAGGCAACCTGAGGTATGTCACTCAGTGAGATACGGAACCTTGGAGAAGATAGCTTAAAGATGAGAACTGTAAGTTAAAGACATCACAAGTCTATGAAAAAGAAACCCAGTGTACATTCATTAAATAAACAAGTTGAGAGAATTAGGATATATTCCAAAAGCTCAATGGACTAATTCCTAGTTATTTATGAGTTATACAGAGTTCATGAAAATTAGCAAACATTAGTTTCAGTCTGCTCCCACCAGCAAACCTTTTAAGGAAGCTGTTAGATGTCATTGTCCCCAACAATTCACTGCCCTCTGGGTGGAAGGACTATCCACCCACTCGAGGTACCAGGTGATCTGCAGGATCTCCCGCAAAAGGATCACACTTCCCCGAATCACATAAAGCTGACCAAAGAAATGGGAGTAGAAGTGCCACTTTGGGGCAGGAGTCTTAAAAGCTGGCACACGGTTTTTCCATTGCTCTTCTTCCCAGATAGTGTGAAAGCTGAGAAAGAAGACATTTACAAAGGGCTCCTGGTAGATATGTAGGCTCAAACTAAAAAAAAACAAAACAAAACAAAAAAAGGGCCTAGCAGCCCTTTCTATGCAGGGACCTCCCACACAAACCTTACTTTGGGGAGAAGAGACCTGCACTGAACTGCCTGCCTGCATGGTGTTTCTGCCATCTGAGCCTGCCCTGATAAACTCTTGGAATCCTATTTTAACCAATAAGACTAAGGTTTTCCCCATCTGATTGGAGACACATAGCTCCAACCAACCAGAGTAACTGACCAATTAGGACAGTGCCTTTTAGGTCCATAAAACTGTTCTGATTTGGAGCCCTCATTTGCATGAGGACATACCAATCAGGGACCAGGGGCAGCTCACATAGCCACCTCTCAGCTCTCCTCTGGCTCTGAGAGCGCGCTTTCCTTTTCCACCAGACTGGAGACTGTGTTCCCCTGGCCAAGCTGAAACAAGAAGATGTCTCACCAGAGCAGAATACAGCAGCACCGAGCAGACCAGCAAAGAGAGGAGCGGAGCAGAGCAGAGCAGTCTAGCCAAAGAAGGGCCCGGCGCCAGGGCTGCCCCATAGCTGTGCTGTTTTCACAGCCTGGGCTGTATCACAATTAAGCTGCTCTGTACTGAATAAAGTTTCCTCTTCACCACACCCCAAACTGGGGATCCATGACTGGCACCAATGAGGTATTGCTCCTTCAGCCAGGATCTCAGAATGACGCAGACAATTGAGCCAGAGCCGTGGCTCATCAATTGAATGCAAGTGTTAAAAGATACTGAGCCCTCCAGGTTGGCTGTTACCACAGCATTAACAACAAAATGTGAGGGATGCTGGTGTCTAACAAATAACAATGTTTATTAGTTTCCGCTCTTCTAGTCAAATTTCCTGGTGATCTGCTAAGTAGTAATCTGATGGGAAAATAAAAAAGTTGTCCCAAGGATCCCAAAACTAAAACAAAGAATTTTTAACCTGAAAGGAACGTGATATTCTGGAGTCAGCAAACTTTTTCTGTAAAGGGCTATTTGGTAAATACTTTAGGCTTGCGAGCCACACAGATGTGGCACAAAAGCTGCCATATACGATATACAAACGATGAGCACATCTGTGCTCTAATAAAACTTTGTTTACAAACACAGGGAGTGAGCCAGATTTGGCCCACGGGTCTGTAGTTTTCAGACCCCTGGTCTAAATCCTTTATACTGTCAGTGAGGAGTCTTGAGATGCAAACAGATTAAATTAAGGTCATACAGCTGGCTAATGACAGGCTGAGCATTAGCATGCAGGGCTCCTGGGTCTGCTCCTCTAGACAAGGTTCTGTTGGGTCACAAGGTAGAGATGAAAGAAAAAAATAAGGCAGAGAATCAGAGAACATTAAGGTGAGTTTTGATTATGTTAAACGACTTTTAACAGTTTGATTATAAATGAGGATTTGCTTTTCAAGAGATTATGGTTGTCATAAAAACAAGTGAGTGTCATAAAACCAAACAGGTGAACAAATGATAAATTAGCCACTGTGTGAAAACTGATCTTCATAGGAAACAATTATATACCTCCTTCCTACTATCATTTCCTTGGACACTTTATCAATCATTTGTCTTATCAACAGGACAGCATTTGCTACGATCATTGCAATAACTTATCTTGAGGCAAAACAGGTTTTTAAAAAATACCATAATATGAGCAACAAGTACGCCAGACCAGCAGCAGGCAATCATTTCTCATGGTATTTTAAATGTATTTTTCTTTAATTTTCAAAGTAATACTCATTGGAGGACATGCAAACGATACAGAAGTATATACAGTGACACACTCCAGCTCGCCTCCATTTCATTCCCCTGAGTGTTAACACATGACTGACTTACATCAGAAGAGTGTGATAAAACTACTTTCTCTGAGCCAACTCTCAAAAACAAAGAGGAATATGGAGTTCCCCTGGCCAGACAGTCCTTTCCAAATCATGTTTTAAAAAGCAGCAGAGAGGTCAGAGGTTGTCTGTGGCCCACAAATGAGAAAAGCAATTTGCCCGGGCGCTCTTAACCGAATGAGTGAGGCTCCTGACATACCTGATGTGCCTACTGTAGAATGTGCGGACACTTCAAACATGAGTACGAATCTCCATTTCTTCTCTTTGGATATTGTATTGGGAAAACAGGTCCATTTGCACATAAAAAGACCAACCATCTTAAATCAGTTTTGAAATCCAGACTTGAGTGACCAGTAAAATCAGCAAAGTAAGAAACTCCAAAAGTCTGTCCTCCATAAAAGCAATGAAAAAAACTGCCAGAATCAACCCTTTTGGAACTCTGGAAACTAACCATCAGCTTGCAGAGACTACTCGCTGCCCTTAAGTACAGTAAAACACTTAAGAAAAACTAGCTGGGCTTTGGTTGAGTC
Organism: Carollia perspicillata; assembly: GCA_004027735.1. Classification (NCBI taxonomy): domain Eukaryota; kingdom Metazoa; phylum Chordata; class Mammalia; order Chiroptera; family Phyllostomidae; genus Carollia; species Carollia perspicillata. Next base: position 3,692 of record PVKM010034742.1, read on the forward strand.
GCGAGCCTTGTGGCATTTCCCCATTCTCCAGCTCAGTAGTAGCCTTGAAATAACAGCCTGCCTTCCTGGCACCGGTACCAGTACCAGTACCAAAGATCGCAGAACTGACTTCATTCACAAAGAACTGTAAAATTTGTTTTGACCTATCTGGCGGTGCACACTGGAAGACTGGCACAAAAGACAACTTCATCTTCTTGCCTAACTCAGAACTCTCCAAGTGCTACAAAGCGGCTAGCTGGAGGGAGTTGGTTGAAAACATTTACAAGCAAAAAATAGTTGGTGCTGCACCAGGCAATGAATAATAATAGTCAGGGCAAACAAGAGACTAACCAAAGAGGTTGGGAGGGAAGGCTGGAGAATCAGAGGCTTTGGAAAATAAGGACTTTGAAAAGCTCCCACATATTCTTGGGAATCAAGAAGACCATGTCCATCCCAGGGTGGGTGCATGCTCAGAAAAGATCTGAGAAGGCCCTAACTCTGCCTCTGGGTCACCTTCAGGTGACCCACCGCACAAGCAGGAAGAGAGGGCTAAGGGAAGCTCTGTGGCGATACTCAGAGCCCATCTGCAGAGACTGAGATTTTGCCTTGGCTGGGTGGCTCCATTGGTTGGACTGTTGTCCCCTACAACAAAAGATGTGGGTTCAATTCACGGTCAGGGCACAGATTTAGATTGCAGGTTCCATCTCTGGTCAGGGTGTGTACAGGAAGCAACTGATGGATGTTTCTTAAAAACATCCGTTCTTTGTTAAAGGAATTACTTAAATTCCTGGAATACATGAAGCACTAAATAAGGTTGATAACTTTTTTCAGACATGCTAAACAGTTGCTACTTTTATTTAATTTAAAAAATATGGTCATTGTTGCCCTGGCTGGTGTAGCTCAGTGGATTGAGCTCTGGCTGTGAATCGAAGGATCGCTGGTTTCGATTCCCAGTCAGGGCACATGCCTGGGTTGCAGGCCAGGTCTCCAGTGGGGGCCATGTGAGAGGCAACCTCACAGTGATGTTTCTCTCCCTCTCTTTCTCCCTCCCTTCCCCTCTAAAAATAAATAATTTTTTAAAAAAGTTTCCCTACTTAAAAAAAAATAAAAATAAAAATATATGTTCATTGAGATAGTTTCCCACTTTTTAAAATAATCCTCACCCAAGGATATGTTTATTCATTTTAGACAGACAGAAGAAGGGCGTGGGGGAGAGAAAGGAAAAAAAATTCATGTGAGAGAGAAATCCCCGGGTGGCCTCCCTGTGCCTGGATGGGGCATGGAACCTGCAACCCAGGGTCTGTGCTGACCAGGACGAACCACGCCCTTTCTGTGCATGGGGCAACAGTACAACCACCCGAACCACCTGGCCAGCGCAGAAGTCAGTACCCCTGAAAAACCTACTACAGCATTAAGAAATCTAGTTCCCAATTAAAAGGCAAAGAATAAAAAAACACTGCAATTAAACCTCCTAATTCTTCATCATCTTTATGAACACTCATTTGTGACCTGTGAGGTGATCATTCCAAATTACGTTTTACAAGGTTTACAAAATCCTGACACTCATGGGGGTACTGGGCAGCTGACGTGCTACATAAGTACTTGTCATCATATTTAACACTTACAACAAATGTGCTCTAATTAAGGGTTAATACTCAAAGTCCGGTATCATTGCCCCTCTTTGGGAAAGACTGTCAAATGACAACCTTCTTTTCCCAAGTCTAGGAACCTTAGCAACCTTGGACTTTGTCGCTCGCTTTGCCCCCCTACATCCTATGTCACTAACCGGTCAATTCTTCCTCAAAAAGTATCTTCCAACATCCACTGTGCACACTGTTCCACACACAGGTGGGGTTCAGGGTGTTAAGAGCAAGCAACGGCTGCAACTAACTGCAACTTCGATCTCCCCAGGGTCCCTATCCCTACCTGAAAATTGGCCTCCTTTTCTCACCCCAATCACCAAAGCAACGTTTGAACCGGTGCCCAAGAGGGCAGCAACCCGCGAGGGCTCGCAGGCAGAACCACCGGCAGTTGCAGGACCCGTGCGCGGGAGGCCTGTGCGCAGGCGCTGTGCTGGCTGCAGAGGCACCCAGGGAAGGGCAGGGGGCCTCGGGGCTGCACCAAGGCCGCCTAGGAGGCCCCGAAGGGAAGCGTGAGGAAGGACTCCAGCGCTGGACCTGACTTCTATTTGCTCAGCTCCATGCCTGGCGCCAGTGGTACTGGTGGCACCAAGCGGCAAACTTCTAAAGCGCTTCTCAAAAAAGGGAAGAGGAGTATGGAAAGTTCTTGCATGTTAAAACATACTGCTTCTTCTCAACAGGGTAAGCTGTGGGCCAGCAGCGGAATTTGCTGTCCATCATTGTGTACGCAAGAATTTGGGTTAGGTAATCAAATTAACAAAAAAAGTAAAGGTTACATTAAATCATTTTTTAAAAATTCTATTCTACTTGATAGGTATGTCTTCAACAGAAGTGCCAGGCACTGTTGTGAGTCATGGGGCTGTAACAGTGATTTTCAACCGGTGTGCCACAAGAATTTTTAAAAGATGCAATACCTGACAATTTAGACAGGGGCACAGACCTCTTTTCCCTTAAACTGTCAAATAAAAAAATAAAATCCGCCCTGGCTGGTGTAGTTCGGTGGATTGAGTGCAGGCCTGCGAACCAAACAACCGCAGTTCCATTCCCAGTCAGGGCACATGCCTGGGTTGCAGGCCAATTCCCAGCAGGGGATGCATAAGAGACACCATACATTGATATTTCTCTCCCTCTCTTCTTCCCTTTCCCTCTAAAAGATAAATAAATAAAATCTTTAAAAAAATCATCTTTAAAAAACAAAAAACAAAATCCAATGCAATAGCCATCTGGTGTGAATGAATCCAAATTATAATTTGGGGGGGCAGTGGTTATATTGGCAAAAAATATATTTTTTGGTTTGCTGCAGAATTTGAGTGCATAATTAGTGTATGTGTGCCGTGACATTAAAAAAAAAAGGATGAAGATTGCTGGGCTATAACAATGAACAAAACAAGTGTTTTCACAGAACTCATTACTGAAAGCTCGACTGTTGGCTCACGCATGGAATCCACCAATTTCACTCTCACTCCATTCTAGGGAGAAAGAGTAACCTCGAACAGCCCCAGACCTAAGGTCCCACTCACAGAAGCAGCTGCTGGCATTCTCAGTCTTGGAATGCAGCCAGCCAGGTAAGCAGCACGGTGAGCACCCAGGCAAAGGAACCAGGCAGGGGTGAGTCTGAAATGGTACCTGTCTAGCTGTCATAGGCCTCTAAGGTAAACTGGCGTGAAAACCTTACCTAAAAGGGACACTCTGTACAGGTTGGTGGCTGCCTGTCCTATTTAGAGCCTTGTCCTTGGGGAGGCTGACTGTCAGAAAAACAAAGAGAGCCAGTTACTTCAGTAACTTCAGAAGCCCTGGGCACAGAGGTAAACTGAGTCACAAAAATGGTGGCGTTACTGACACAAGGAATTAACTGTCATCCCAATGTACAAAGGAATGTTTTCTGGAGCAGTTACTTGCTGCCACTTTCCTAGGGCTGCTCTTATTTCCAGATAACTTTGAAGCGACTTCTTGTATGTGCAAACTTACCTGTGCATCCTGATAATAAGCCTGCATCAGCCGGCCCAGATTACCAGAATCTGGCCCCTATTTCTTGCAACCAGATAATATAACTATCACATACCTTATTTTCCAGTTATTTCAATGATAGCTCCTTACATCATTCTTCCTGTGGAGCCTTATCTTCCACATAAGATAATAGAGGGATTGAATAAAATTCATGTATGAAATGCATGGTGGGTTTATTTTGTTTGACTGAAAGTCAGCACAACTTACAATGAAAGAACATAACAGTTCAAATCACAAGAAATCACACTGAAACCACTTAACATCCCATTTTTAAATAGGAGCCTAAGCTGACTTTCACCTCACACGGAACTGCAAAAATCCAGCTCACCAGCAACCATTCCAGAAGTAACTAAGCAGGAAATTGGAGGGTGGGGCCATAAGCGTGTCCTTTTCAGGGCTCCCCAGTGGGTTCTGCTGCCCAGCCAGCACCCAGAACCCTGACACTGAGGCAGAGGTAATTGGGGGTCTGCTGTAGCAGCAGCAGCGTCACCTGGAGTTCGACAGAAATGCAGAATCTCAGGCTCCACCCCAATCTGCTCAATCAGGACCTGCATTTTCACAAGCTCTCCAGGTGGATTTGTAGGCATATTAAAGTTTAAAAAGTACTGTTTAGGGGTGCCATTGCTACAGAAGTGTGACAAATTCCAAACCATGTTATAAAGTGTAATGCCTCAAGAAATTTTCTACGAAAAAGAAACAGGAAGAGAACAGCATGAGAAATGACATGTTTGTGATATTAGGCATTTCACATTATTAAGCTTCTAATTCATAGGAACATTCAAATGCAAGTCCGTGCATTTTAAAACTTGCAGTACCACTCACTCCAAATGAATCCCAATTACAAACCGCATCCTCCACTGAGTTCTGCCTCAGCTGAGTGACACCAGTCTACCTCGTCACCTCCAGAGAGCTGCAGTTGTCTCCACTAAGCTAGCAGTGTGTACGGTGAGGAGTCCTTGTGAGGAAATACACAGGGGTGTGGTGACAAGGCAAGAAGGGATCATTGACATGGGTGACCCCATGCTGGGGGGCCTGCCCTTTTCTTGTGTGAACACCTCTGTCCTAGTTTCAAAGGACTATTTGGAAATGGCAACATTTAATGCCAGAAAAACTAATTATCCATATGCCATGCAAACATTTTCTCCTGTGCTCTGTTTCTGGCTACCTCTCAGAGAAAAAGCTTTTAGCTGTCCTCCAGTAAAGCGATTCCTTGATTAATGTTGCTTCAGGGAATAACACTCCAGTACAGGGAAGGCAGCCATATTGAAAGTAAATGAACTCTGAATCCTAAGCAGCGGCCCTGGCTTGCGTTATAGGGCTCATCAGCAACTGCAGTTGTTCATCTCGTAGGCATCAGAGTAGAGGCAAAATCACCTCCCTTCACAGCTTCTATTTCTTTAGTCCCTGGGAAGTATTCGAACCTGGAACTAAGTAAAATGACAAACACAGTGAACTGTTTTCAGATTCTATAGGGTTCCATTTTAGTGCATCACACACGAAAACTTGAAGTTTACAACCATATTCCCCATAAAGTTAAAGAGTAGTTAAAGAATAAGTCCCATTCAAAAGATGCAAATAAAGGCAGGGGGTGGGGTGGGGGAGAGAGAGCTCTAAGTGATTTGCCCAAGGTGACATTACGATAAAATACAAAGTAACAAGAATCTAGGTATCCTAAGGGAAACTTATGTTAACAAAATGCATTATAGCCTGGCGTTAAGAAGAGAGAAAGGTGATCGGGTTAGAATTTATATCAGTTAGAAAGTACACTCAGGGTCTAGTTATAGAGACCTAAGATAACAATGGCTTAAATAAGACAAGAGGGTTTTTTTTTCTTTCTTTTTTCTCAAATAAAGGAGAAGGCAAGCAGTCAAAAGCTTAGATGAGGACTTCTATCATTGGGGAACTGAGATTCTACCTACTTTTCTACTCCACCATGCTCAGTGCATGGATTCCATCTTCAAGGTAACCTCATGGCCCAGAGGGGCTGCTGTGAACTACACATCCTTGTTCCTGGTAGGAGGGGGAAGGAAGATGATAAGGGCAAAAGGATATTCTGTGTAGTTGAGTCCTCTTTAAAGACCTTTCCTAGAAACCCTACCCAAGAACTTTCACTTGCATCTCCTTAGCAGGCTGGCAGAACTACTTTTATAGGTGGGCACACTGCCACCTTCAGCAACACAAGGTTCAGGAAGATGAAGGGCTTGAATACTGGGTAGGCAACTAGAAGTCTCCGCCAGAGTCCTACTGTGTGTCACTTGCTGGCTATACTGACCCCAAATACATGATTTACTCCCTCTAGGCTTCAGGTGGCTCTGTAAAACTGAAGAACACCATCACATGGTATGAGGGCTGAGAAAAACATACGTAAAACAATTAGAAATTATATATTATGCACCCAGTGCACAATGAACATTAATCCACGATTCTCTGATTATCCTAGTCCAATGCTTTTCCAAATTCTTCTATTTTAACTTCCTCTCTATTTCGAAAATTAGAAAGGAGTTCATATTAGTCCTCTTTGTACCTACTGATACTCAAGTATGAATGAGTTTCAGTCATAGGTCACCTCAACTGGACATGCATGTGAAAAATGATGTAGTCAGAGCTGCCATCCCAGAGGAAATACCTTGCATGTCTTACTCCTCAAACCTTTGAAATATTTAAACTCAGCTAAAGAATCCCCGAACTGAGCCACAGCAATAGTGTGTCCCGAGGAAGTACTTGCAACGCTGACAGGAAAGTTGACATTCTCGCTACCAGATTAAAAATTAAAGACATTCTTTAGAATTAGCACCACGTATAGCTAAAGAATAACCTAGCTTATTTGCACCTATAGAAATTCCATCTCTGACTTAACACCAGTAGAAAGCTTTTCCTGCTGTTCATGTAATTATTCCCCTTCCCTTTCACATAACATCCCTTGCCTTTACTTCATAATAAGAACACTATTTGGGTTTCTGCCCAAATTCACGCTTCACAAATAGCAATCGTATTTCGCAGGGGTCTCAAACATTATTGCCTCCGAACTTTGGCTTTTTATCTTTAGGTTAACAACATAAATAAGTACTAATAATTTTATAGGCATTTACTATGTGCCTAGTCATGTTCTAAGGGTATTACATATACCAGCTTAACCTTCAAACCCTACGTAACAGGTTTTATTAATACCTCAGTTTATAAATAAAGAATGGATGCACAGAGAGGTTAGGTAATTTGTTCAAGGTCACACAGTAAGAGATGATCCAAGAAATGAACCAAGCCGGTCTGGTTCTCTTATGCTGAACTCCAGCTGACAGTCACCATGGACTACTTTATATACTTTTCTCCTTTATTTTATTTAAAGACTTAATTTATTTATTTTCAGAGAAAGGAGAAGGGAGGGAGAGAGGGAGAGAAACATTGATGTGCGAGAGAAACTTTGACTGGTTGTCTCTTTTTCACCCCCAAATGGGGATCTGGCTCGCAACCCAGGCATGTACCCTGACAGGGAATCAAACACTCGACCTTTTGGTTCACAGGCTGGTGATCAATCCACTGAGCCACACCAGCCAGGGCTATATACTTATCTCCCTTAAAATGTATTAGACTTACCTTCCCTAATTCTGTTAGATGTTCTTTAAAAGCACGGATACTATTTCATATATCCCTTGTATTCCCCATATTTTCTATACCATTTTGCATTCATTATATTGACGGGGATAAAAGAACTCAGTGAGTACATAATTTTTAAACAATGTGTAAATATGTTTATAGTTTCCATGGGACTTGTAATAACTTTCTCAAAATAAATGAGACAACTCTGGAATTCTAATAAAAACAGGAAGATAGTGACCCAGAATAATTAATGCAGTTTCCAAAAACTAACTTCTTTTTTAAAAAAGATTTATTTACTTATTTATTTTTAGAGAGGAGAAGGGAGAAAGAGAGGGAGAGAAACATCAATGTGTGGTTGCCTCTTGCACACCCTCTACTGAGGACCTGATCTGCAACCCAGGCAGGTACCCAAGCTGGGAATCAAACTGGTGACCCTTTGGTTTGAAGGCTGGCACTCAATCCAATGAGCCACACCAGCCAGGGCTAAAAACTAACTTCTTAGAGCCACAAACTCTGGGCCATGTGTTATATGAATGAACTCAAAGAAACTATAGTTTATGACCTGAAACACACAATAGAGACAACTGAGGTGCAGTTATACCTAACTGTGGTATTTTAGATTAAGCCTTCAATATTTCCAAGTCTTCGTTTACTTATCTTTAATATGGGAATGATAAAATTTACCCTCTTTTCTTTCAGGGTCTTTAAGAATCAAGTTAAATTAGGCTGTGAAACCCTTCCTAAGCAGAAAAAAAAAACCCAGATGTAAAGTATTTCTAAATATATAACAGGGAACATGCAAGTATAATCATGTAAGGCATTAACAGCAACCGACTGTTATTAACAGCCAGTAGGATAGTTTGGAAAGATGTGAACTTTCGGGTCAGAAAGTCCATAAGTCAAGTCCCCGTTCCACCAATTACTAGCTGATGGACCTTGGGCACGTTTCTCACATGTTTCTGAGCCTCAGTCCTTTCAATTATAAAATGGAGAAATAGTACCTACTTAACAGGGTTTAACATATAACAAGCACCTGGTTCATAGTGAACACAATCAATTTTATTCTGTGCCCTCATACTGACAGTACTGTTTTACTCCAATACTCAAAACAGATCAGTTCTTACATCAGTTCTTCCAGATCAGTTCTTACATCAGTTCTTCCAGAGTTTACCATAAAGACATCAACATATAAAAAGAACAGTCTCTTTAATATTTACTAAACCCTATTTAATGCCTGCCACTCTTCTGGGCAATTAGGGGAGGCCCTAGAATGTTGTGTCCCAGGCCCCGCAGATCAGTTAAGAGATTCTCAGACCCAAGGTGATGGTCTGATGAAAGCTATACCACCTCTCTTCAGAGATGGCTACAAAACTTTTAGGAGACAACACAGGCGCTAAAGGGAATATATTCATGACCCTGGGGAAGGGAACAGTGAGGGGGAAGGGCTACTATAAAGAAAAAGATTCATAAGTATGCCTACATTAAAATTAAGAATTTCCATATCAAAAGAGACCTTAAAGAAAATTTCAAAAATAAGCCGGAGTGGAACATATTTGCAATACATGCAATCCAAAAAAGTTGAGATTCTTGTGTAAAGAACTGCAACAAATCAGTAAAATGTGACAGACAAAAAGCGTGGCAGATATATTTATACAATGAAAATAATCTACAGCTGCAAGTAACAATATGCATAAATCTTACCAACTTACTATTGAGTGAAAAAAGCATGACATTAAAGAATACATACAGGGTGATTCTACTCATGGACCTGTAAAATAGGTCAAACGAAACCATATGGTATAGGGATGCGTATGTTATGCATATGCATGCGGGAAAAACTGTACAGAATAGGAGTTAATAATCACAAAAGTAAAAAAAGGTGGAATTGAGAAGGATCAGAGTCTGCTTCTAGGTTACTGACATTATTCTTCCTTACTTGGGCACCAGTTACAAGAATTTTACAGGCCTGCTGTTTTACTGAGCTTCATTCACTTTATTGTGCCTCACAGAACCTGTGCTAAAGGGAAGACCCTCCACCAGCAAAAGGACAACAACTCACTTTATTGCGGTGGTCTGAAACCGAACCTGCACTATCTCTGAGGTATGCCTGCACTTTATAATTTATAGGTTTTCGTATGCTATTCTGAATGTACCTTGCAAAAAATAAACTAATGCATTTCCACCACCACGCCTAAAGTTAGCAGGGAGAGGGGGTGTTCAGATTCCCTCAAGTCCCTAAACCCCAAGTGTATGGTGTCAAGCTACAGGGAGATCAAAGAAAAAGGAAACCTTTCGATTGGACAGTGGCAAGGGAAGAAGTGATGAGAACAGGAAAGGTGAAAGACCGGAAAGAAACATGAAGCAGAAGAAGATGAGGCCTCAGGTCAGTTCATGCTTTTGCTTGGAGAGGGAACAACATGCAGTTACAGGCAGAAGGAGCAAATGCCCAAGCTTGGTAAGGAATGCGATGGTGTCTGAAAAACAGAGTAACTGATGAGGGGACGGAGCAGCAGAGCTTCCAAAGAAATGTAAACTTATATAATGAATCCCCAAAGAAAGAAGACCAGTGATGGCAAGTTTAACCCTGTACCCACTCTTGAATATCTCTGCCCCTCACCCCTGAATGGAGAGACAGGGTATGTTAAATGGTTAGAAACTGCAAACATCTATTTCTGAGGGAAATACACCATGTCACATCTCAGCAAAATAACTATCAGAGAGGAAAAATCCTCTCTGCCAGCCTTGGGAAATTAAGGAACTAGTGAAAACACCACTTCCACCAGCCTCGGTATTCGTACTGCTGAAGCGAGCACTCCACTAGCCTTGGAATAAATACACGTATTGCAACTAAACGAGAAACATACACCTGGATCATGTCTAGTCTGACCTCCAGTACAGAGAGCTCTTCAGTGCGGCCCTCCTTACAGAGAGTGACGCTTTTTGCTTAAAGTACTAGGACTCCACAGTAGCCTACACTGTTTAAATCAGTAAGTGAATGGAGATACATCTTTGTAAAGTTTTTTTCATTGTGTTCTTGAAAAAAAAATTTACTCATTTCATACTATACCATGAGGTCTGAATTTATACTGAACAAAACTATCATTTTCAAAACAAATGGTATCCAATGTGTTATTCTGATAAAAGTCCTAGTGATGGACATACAGAATTACTTTTGAGGTTCCACGATCCTACCAAGGGCATCAAGTTAACCACTTCTTCATACTACACTCAAATTCTATCCTTCCATACTATTTTCTTCCTTCCACTTGTTCCCCAGAGACCCATTAACTCCTCTTAATTCTCCTACTTTCTCTTATGTTAAGGGAGACACATGGAAAAGCCTGTGCGTGACTGGATAAATATTCACTATATTGCACTTTTAAAGAGGCTATAACGAATCGTTCTCATCTCTCTCATTTCTCCATCTCCCCTCCGTCGTCAATTTCCCAGGTTTCTTCTCTCTATGGGATAAGGCTATCCAGTAGGAACCAAAGGCCAAAGAATTCCGATGATGTCTGAAAAGCTGCTGTGAAGAAAGTGTGTCCATCTATATGTATTCACTGTTACACTTATGCACCAAACTATTGATCTGTGCCTTCTCAGTGACTCCCAAAACACATAAAAGTGATTTTAGGCCCATAAGTGACTCTCAGTCCAAATGAATTGCCTTTGGAATGTTATATTCTGGACTGGGGGCTCACAAAATAACTCTAAAACAAGTCCTGCAGAAGACTGGTGATCTCCAGCGGTGTTGGGGGCAGGTAGCAAAGTCACTGGTCCAAACTTGGGAGACACCGAAACCAGACTAGACTATTAGCACGTGGTTCTACCTGGCTGCCGCAGCCCGGGCAAACCTCTCCCGAGGGGTGTCGTCCTCCCCGGGTCTCTGACTCACCCAGAGATTAGTAATCACCTGGGCCACAAGGTCCGAGGCAGCAGCTCCTGGATTCAGTGAGCGCACGGAAAATTTGTACTTTGGCCCCTGGGCCCTAGCAGGTAGACACTAGTGTGGATTTCCTCCGGCTCCGCCCAAAAGTGAGGACGAGGATGGATAAGCCAGTCTCCTAAAGGTGCCGGTCTCATTGGGGCGAGTGAGGAAGCCGCTGCCTTCCAGGGCAGGACCTGCGGCCCCGGTCCCGCGTCCCCCCTCACGCTCCCCGCGCCCCTCACCTGCGGCCGAGTGGCCCGAGAGCGCTCGGCCCCGGGCGCGGCGCGAGCCCCCGAGCTCCCGCAGCTCTTCCTCCTCGTCGTCCCACCGCCGGCCCTCAGCCATGGGCGAGGCGCGGAGGCGCAGCTGCGGGACGGCGGACCAGCACCGGGTACCCCCACGCCAGCACCCTCGGGGCCTGGAGGGCGGCCCCGGGGAGGAAGCTGCAGCAGCGGGGCCGGCGGCGGCGGAATCGGCTACCTCTGCGGGCTCCACCTGCAGCTGGTGGGGGAGCGGCCTGGCGCAGGCCGAGCCGGTTTCCCCGCCTCCTCCTCCTCCTCCTCCCAGCGTACCGGCCTCTTTCTCCCTGCTTTCGCTCTCCCACTCTCTCCCCCTTCCTCCTTCCCTTC